>JZSA01002430.1:0-17823 GCA_000956155.1 Cotesia vestalis
TGAAACATATACAATGATTTATTCATTAATATTATTCGCATTATTTCATTATATGTGTTTAGCTGTTTTGTATTTTCGCGCTTCTTTTAAAACTCCGCCATTTTACCCGTTGCAACGTTGCTGCTCCACTTACTCGTGACTTTCTCTCCGATCCCCTCCACTAAAAATAATCCTTCAAATGGGTTCTTTATTTTAAATTTTTATTTAAACTACGCGGTCAATAATTCTAATTTTTTTTTTTTAAGTTCGAAATGTATTTTTCTTTAATATATTAGTTTTTTGTCAAAACGGTGAAATTCGGTCAAGGAGAAAAACTATAAAGTTGGTCATTTTCCCACGCTTCTCCCATGCTGCGTATGTTAAAAACATCATTTTTAATTGCAAATATCTTTAGTTAGACACGGTCAATCGTCTCTAAATTTAAACAGCGTGTGTATTATGTATTTAACTACTTATATACGGAGTTTGGAAGATCTCTTGAATTTTTGCTTAAAGGGCCGAACTACCTTAAAGCGAGATTTTTTAATAGTTAACAAATCTTTTAAATGAAATAAATGAGTCGATTCAATCAAATAAAGCAAAACGAAGTAGTATTTGATTCAGAGTAATATATATTTAAATGAAAGAAATTTGTTAACATTAAATATATATTTTTTACTTATTTTAAATAAATCTGCGCATTTTAGTCAAACAAACTGTTTTCTCAGTGTATACCTTTCTGCAGTCATGGAATACATGGCCGTTGTAGATCTTCAGTAAGCTAGTAACGCCACGTGGTAACGAGAAGACCAGGATCACCCTTCGTGATCTTCTGTTAGCCATTCGTAACAACCGTCATCATGACGCTATAAAAGTTTATAAAATATTTTTGTTTAATTAATAATTAATTTTTGAAGTAACAAAAAAATTTTTAATTTAAAAAATGTATGTTAAATAATTTTTTTTTTTTTAATTTAAAGCTATTACTGATTTCATATTATTGTCAGGTAAAGTAAAAGAAAGTAATGGAAACTGGATAAGGTATGTGTTTGAAAACTTGATGTTTTTTCTTACGTATTGAAAAATGTGATGGTTCTGAAAAGAACCGTTTAGTTTATTTTGAAGACAGAAATTTACTAGACTTCTATCTCTCCATCCCACTGAAATTTCAATCTAGCAAATTTTCCTTCTTCTACTGCCTTTCGAAATGCCTCCCTGTTGCCACAACTATCAGCACCATAGCTCATAAGCAACTTGGACATTTGGACGTTCTCGTAGTGTACAGAAATATTAATTGGCTGAGTTCCGTCTTCAGTCTCCACATCCGGGTCAGCTCCGTTTTCTAAAAGGAACGTAGCTCCGTCGTAATTATCGTCTTCGACTACCAGATGTAGTGGACCCCAGCCAGCGCTATCTTCATCCTCGTAATCGACTGTTCCATGCAGTCTTTCACCGACGAAAAAATCCACTATGTCCTGAGCAGCGGGGAACCTCTCCACGGAAAGTGCCAAATACAAGAACCTCTGTACGTTGACTGCCATCGCCGGGATTTGAGGATCCTTATTGCACAGGAGCTCGTTAATTTTGGTATAGTCACGAGTTGCGATGGCTTCGTAGAAGTAGTTGTCGATGGTCTCTTGGTATTTAGCTCTGATTTCTTGTAACTCTGCCATGGTTGATGTAGAGATGTTGAACACTTTGATGTCAGAAGAAGCAAGTCTCTTTAGTTAAAGCAAAATGCAGAATGATTTTCATCGATGAATTGATGGGGTATTTATACATGGGTAACAGACTGTAACCCAATCAATTTTCACAATTCCCCACTTAATTCAAAACCAAAAAATAATTACCCTCTCTTAAGACTAAATTCACTTAGGACATTTGAAGAAAGAAGTAAGGACTTGCAATTAGACTTACTGAAAGTAACTAATGTATGGAAAGATTTAAGGCTTGTAACCTTGAGTGCAGGTATGATGAGGCGAAGCGTAGTTTATACCTGATGTAGTTTATGCCTCCAACTGTACTTACAATTAATATATAGACAACTTTTAATGTCTTACTGCAAACTTGCTTACTTTAGTAATAGTCAAGAACACTTGAATTTGTTATTAAATAAATTGATATAGACTTTCAATTTGGTTTACATTGAGTAAATCATGCAAGTAATAGTCAAGAACACTTGAATCATGTAAGTAAAGTAAAGTCTACTATCATGTATACATAAAATCGCGAAGATAATTCTAAACAATTTGACATCAACAAAATATTGCATTAAAGTGAAATAAAAACTCAATTTAAAAAAATTAATTGGTCTGATGAAGCTGAATTTTATATATTAGACTTTACTTACATTGAGTAAATCATGTAAATTTAAGATTGAGTAAATCATTTAAGATTTAAGTGTTCTTGACTATTACTTGCATGATTTACTCAATGTAAACCAAATTGAAAGTCTATATCAATTTATTTAATAACAAATTCAAGTGTTCTTGACTATTACTAAAGTAAGCAAGTTTGCAGTAAGACATTAAAAGTTGTCTATATATTAATTGTAAGTACAGTTGGAGGCATAAACTACATCAGGTATAAACTACGCTTCGCCTCATCATACCTGCACTCAAGGTTACAAGCCTTAAATCTTTCCATACATTAGTTAC
Source organism: Cotesia vestalis (assembly GCA_000956155.1). Lineage (NCBI taxonomy): Eukaryota > Metazoa > Arthropoda > Insecta > Hymenoptera > Braconidae > Cotesia > Cotesia vestalis. The sequence goes on from JZSA01002430.1 coordinate 2,637, forward strand.
TTTCAGTAAGTCTAATTGCAAGTCCTTACTTCTTTCTTCAAATCTCCTAAGTGAATTTAGTCTTAACAGAGCGTAATTATTTTTCAGTTTTGAGTTAAGTGGGGAATTGTGAAAATTGATTGGGTTACAGTCTGTTACCCATGTATAAATACTCCATCAATTCATCGATGAAAATCATTCTGCATTTTGCTTTAACTAAAGAGACTTGCTTCTTCTGACATCAAAGTGTTCAACATCTCTACATCAACCATGGCAGAGTTACAAGAAATCAGAGCTAAATACCAAGAGACCATCGACAACTACTTCTACGAAGCCATCGCAACTCGTGACTACACCCCAGTCAACGAGCTCCTGTGCAATAAGAACCCTCAAATTCCGGCGATGGCAGTCAACGTACAGAGGTTCTTGTACTTGGCACTTTCTGTGGAGAAGTTCCCCGCTGCTCAGGACATAGTGGATTTTTTCGTCGGTGAAAGACTGCATGGAACAGTCGATTACGAGGATGAAGACAGCGCTGGCTGGGGTCCACTACATCTGGTAGTCGAAGACGATAATTACGACGGAGCTACGTTCCTTTTAGAAAACGGAGCTGACCCAGATGTGGAGGCTGACGACGGAACTCAGCCAATTAATATTTCTGTACACTACGAGAACGAAAAAAAAAAAAAGAATATCTATTTTGAAAAAGACAAAATATGTCGATAAATTCATTTAAATATTTTTATAATCAAATATTAGATCTCCGATTCGGAATAATTACCAAATTACGTTTTTTTTCTGAAAATTAAAAATTTTTATACGATAGGAAAGCAAAAAATGAAAACAAAGAAAAATTTTTAAATATTCAAGAAATATCAAATGTATAATACGTACAGTAGTACATAAAGATGAAGGAGAAATATATATAGAAAACTGATGAAATTACGTTTTATAATTACATCTCGAGAGTTCATAATTGGTGCTCACTACGTGGGGGATGAAACTTATTAACGTTCAAACTTTAACTCTGGCATTGTTCCAGTATTATTATATTCGTGTAGAGACTTATATACACTAGTATATACTCTATTAGTATGTAACTATTTTACATTCGGGATTTAAAAAGGCTATATGGCAAGAAAATTTTATTAAAATATTTTTATAACTATAAAAACTTAGAGTATTTGCTTGTTTATTTAAATGAATTAATAAATATTCCAAATTGATGTAGTAGGTATTAAATGGTGAAAAAAAAAATAGTTACTGTGCAAAGCAAAATTTAATACTCGTAATTTAGGTTGATCATGTAGCTTAATTTAATAAAAGCACCGCAAGGTATATAGAGATAGAGAGTAAAACTGGGTGGATAGTCGTGGGTTTAGTTTGCACGAGGATATTGTGGGTATATAAGCTGTTGGCTTGAGCTTTCATGAGATTTTGACCTAACTCAATTATAAATTTACCGGACATTATCCTTCTCACCTTTCTGTTCATCTCATGAGATTATCAAGAGCTAACATCGTTCATTTTTCATTTTAACACTGATTATATATCCAAGAATTTGAATTGGATTTTTTTCATAGTATATAATCGACTTGTAAAAATAATTATTTCTAGCATACATTGCAATAAAAAATTATAATTTATAAATGTATTGGTAAATCATTTAGAAAGTAAAACATTTATGATAAAAAATTAGCGCTGTCAATTAACGTATCCGAATTATAGTAAGCATTTAATGGAAAAAAAAAGAAAAAACTTCTCAATTCTAGAATTTCTTGTCTGTATCCAGAAACTTGTTTTTTTTATTAAAGAAAAATTTTACATCTATGATCAAGAAGCTTAAGAGAAGGGAATATCTTAAACTAAGTGAAATTTTAGAAGAGAATTTTTTATTTAATCAAGTAATTAGGTAGATTTTGTAGAAAACTATCTATTGCATCGTTCATCAGATATCAAAATTCATGTAAAATTTCATCATTTCATCTCTTAAGTAGTTAAAAAAAGACACGAAAAAAACATTGGTTTAAAAAATGTATGCTTGTAAGGCAGGGGTGGAGGCAAAACGTATTATTCAAGGAACCGCTTAATTTTAATTTTAATGTTTTCAAAAAAAAATGCAACAAAGTTTTAGCTGCCTTTAAAGATAATTTTCATTTTTGATGGGCAAAATACCCATTGGATACTTTCAAGGAAGTGAAAAAAAAATTTTTTCCGCAAAACTATGATAAGCTTAGAAAAATTAAAATTCTTATCCACAATTGAGCTGAAAGGACTCATTTTTAGCTTAATGACTGAAGCACGTGTTTTAAAAAATTTTTTTAAATGACTTTCTTTCATAGAATAATTTTTTGAAACTTTTTATACTCAAATTGCAGAAAACCTTATCATTTTTTAATAAATTTTGAAAATATTAATCTAAAGTTATTAAAAAATAATTCTTTGCATGAAAAATTATTAGTACTTTAGATCTAATAAATTTATTTAACGTTCAAAAAGAACTTCAAAATTATTTAAATCTATTTTTAGATATTTTGAAAACTCGTTTAAAAGAAAAATTTCTTCATTAAATTTGTAGGGTACCCCATTTTGCCCCTTTCCTCTCCGATATATTTATCTAGTTTTAGAGGGGGGTGGATCATTGAATTCTTCAAAAAGTGCTTTAACTGCTGCAGCACTAAAATATTTAAGTGTCGCTAATTTAAATATGATTAAACAACTAGATAATAATTCGATGAAACAGATAGAGCTAATGTCAGAGTCATATTATAGGATGGATAAACAAGTGTAAATTAATCGCAAGGGTGCACTTGAAAAGGGTTGGTGGACAAATATTTATGAATCTCTGTCAGTAAGCTACGTGTAGGGTGTGAAAACATGAAATCCCGCATGACAAAACGATCAACCTGCTACCCTAACCCTGTATTACGCTAACGGTATAGTATATAACCGTAGTTGAAATATTCCCCTTATTTTTACGACATATGCCATACTTTTTTTATTCACTCACTCACTCATTCAGTCTCTCAAAATGTATTTTAATATTATAATCCGACTCTTCTGCCTTGGATTACTGAGAACGCCTTTTTTTTATTATCACTTTATACTCACGGAATACTGAATAGTCTATTTATATTGTCCTACATGTAATGTATACATTGTCTGAAAAATTCAAGGGGCCAATCATTCTAGATTTCATCAATTTTTATATAAATGATTCCTACTATTTTGATGGATTATTTTGTATCATAATATGAGTAAGCTTCGCTTTTTTTAACCGCTGGGGAGTCGAAATTTTTTGCCCCCGAGAAAATTATGATGATAGTAATTCTATTAAGATTTTTATCATTTATCATTTCTTCATTTGAAGCTGGACTTGAAATTTTTATGATTTTTACTTTCCGCTTTGAAAACTAAAAATTTATCAAAATTGTGAAAAGTTTCAAGGATAGAATGCAGGGTCAATGATTCATTCATAAAAAAAACTTCAATCAGCTAAGATTTCAAAAGCTTTACAATTTTAATAAATTAATTGTAATTATAAAAATTATTTAAAATCAATTCGATCAAAATATAAACGAATTTTCAACAACACCAGAAAAAAATTAGATGACTATTACATTTTCCATAAAAAATTGTACATGTGTGACGTTCATATTTATAAGATGAAATTTTTTATTTTATGATTTATTGATATTTTAAAATGAAAGAAAATTGAAAAATAAGAAAATATGTATAAATTTATATTTTAAAACAGCGCCATCTTATTTCCTAATTCGCGGGAACGAGCGCAATAAACTGGAATCAAGAGGGTTGGACGCGCGAATGATACTCTGAAATTCCCCCAGGTACCTTTTAGCCTCCACTCTCTAGAAAGATTTCAGTGTCTGTGTAATGCTACTGATGCTCAAGAATAAGACGAAAACAAAGATAGAAAGTATAAAGATAAAAAAATATCAATAGAAAAAAAAAAATGTTAGCACATGAAAGCAAGCTGAAGAAAATAAAAGTAAAGAGACGAAAATTTCATTAAAATCGGCCGGGAGGGAAAACAAATGGCCTCAATCATTCCGCTAGCGCAAAAGTCACCCTCGGCAGTCCTGTAAGTTTAATATTTAAAATGTGATTTGTACCAAGCCACCGACGCCGGAGAGACCTGCTCAAAGAGAAACGATAAAAAACTCTTTCATAGGCCAATTGATTTTTCTTTTCTGAAAACTATGGGATTTATTGACACGTGAAATATTGTTGTTATTGAAGAACTAACACGATATATGGACTGCATATGTATATTTTTGATTTAATAGATATGTCTCGATTTATTTTCAGAGAAAAATGTAAAAAATAACAAAATAAGAATCGAAAGTTTATAACGTAAGTTATCACTTTTCTTCATAATAAATTCATTTATTTATAAAAATTGTGGCAAATTCGGTATTTTCTACTACTTACCCAAAAATATACAATAGTAAGTAGTTTATGGTATATACCTTATACCATCAGATAAATTGCAGCTTATGGAATAATGGATCAAGAAATATTCGACTTACCGACTGTTTAAAATACTCTTGTCGATATGATAGAATTTTATCATTTTTCTGGTGTACTCCCTTAGTTTACAATAAACTTGAATAGAAAATTTCGGTCACTTAACGGCAAGTGTTTCAGTAAAATTCGTTGAAGTATACTTGAACATAACTTTACGATAAGTTGTAGATTACCACTTATTGCCAACCTACTTTTCGTCAGGTTATCTATAATTTGCGGGACTAGGTAATCTGAAAGTTATGGTATGAGATGGCTATCAGGGCTGTTTTTCCCTATATTGCAGTCAAAGAGTAAGTGAGAGAGCGTAGGGTTGTAGATTAGTTGTTGGTAAGTTGTTCGTTAACGTACCCTGATAGCCACCTTACCTATAACTTACTGTCAATCTACATCCGCAATTTGAAGCAAACTTGACGGAAAGAGTTGGCAAAGCGAGCGATTACCTATTAGTTACCTATAACTTACTCTGCAAATAGACGTTAAAATTTGCTGTACAAGTATTTCCTTCAAATTGTAGTAAAGTTGAAAGGAAATTTAACTACAAGTTTGATTGTTAACTTGTATTCAAGTTGCGGCCGTAGATTTCCGTCAATTTGCTTACAACTGTTGTTGAGAGAAGAATTACCGCCAACTTGATGTATAAATTAACCGTAACTGCTGGAAGTCAACACTTACTGAGAAAGCGCTGCCCCAATAACCAAAGTTGCAGTGCAGAAGTTGCTATATACTGATTTTTGTCAATCGAACGTCAAGTTAACTGCAGATCTAGATTTTTCAAATGTTGCTGTTAGATTGACGCTAATCTGCTAATGCAGTTTGGCATCAAAATGCGGTGCAGATAGTTATCAATGTTTGGCATTCTTACTTAGCCTGAATGACCAATGGTTCGTTGACATAATAGAAAATACTATAGTTTTAGCCAATCTGCATGCAGTTTACAAGCAAATGAAGCGTAAATATTGTGTCCCAATTTTCGCAGCTGTTGTACCACCAATCTGCTCCGCACATTGACATCAAACTGCGCTGACAGATAAACGTCAGTTTGCTACTAAGTTATTAGGGTATTCCTGTTCAGTTCCTGCAAACTACTGCTGGCAACTTTGTCCCTGAGAAACTCACCCTGATCGGTATGCTAACTAAAACTTGCTGTCAATCTGCGTCCAGAATCGACAACAAAATTAACGTAAAGGCTTAAAGAGCAGGAGTTTCCCCTGATAGCCAGAGTTTCAGACCAACAAAGTTGGTGTCAGATAGTCGCCACCAACTTAACGACAACTTGCGGTCAAGTTCCGAATTTGTGACTGTTGGCATCAAGTTGGCTACAAGTTTCTGAGAAAAAGAAAACCAATCTATTGCCGCCATCAGGCGTTGAAGTCAGATTATTGTCGCTAAGTCGTCATGGCCCGAACTAAGCAAACAGCTCGTAAATCTACTGGAGGTAAAGCTCCACGTAAGCAACTTGCCACCAAGGCTGCCCGTAAGAGTGCACCAGCTACTGGAGGTGTCAAAAAGCCTCACCGGTACCGTCCTGGAACCGTTGCTCTCCGTGAAATTCGTCGTTACCAGAAGAGTACAGAGTTGTTGGTCAGGAAATTGCCCTTCCAACGTCTTGTTCGTGAAATTGCCCAAGACTTCAAGACTGACCTGAGATTCCAGAGCTCTGCTGTCATGGCCCTTCAGGAAGCCAGCGAAGCCTACCTCGTCGGTCTTTTCGAAGACACCAACCTCTGTGCCATTCACGCAAAACGTGTCACCATCATGCCCAAAGACATTCAGTTGGCTCGTCGTATTCGAGGTGAACGTGCCTAAATTAACATTTTTAATCCATCATTGAAAAAAACGGCCCTTTTCAGGGCCACCAAACTTTTCATACTGAGAAAATCATTTAAGTTACTAATTATCTATGCTGAGAATTGTTCACTTATCTCAAAGATCTAAGTCCAAAGATAGATTAGAAAATAAAATGTGATATCTATCTGATGTTACCTATCCTTGTCTTTCGTTAAATACAAATCGTTTCTATTCATATTGTATATTTCTCCTCTTCGAACTAATGATTTTTTCTAAAATCCTATTATATCATGACTAATATTTTTCAATGATTAAAGATATCTTAGTGTCTCGTAAACTATTCTTTACCATGAAAGATTGAACAGATAACTATTAATAACATTTTAACTATTCGAACTACAGAACTTTTCTGCTAAACGAACAAAAAAAGATGACATGCATTTTGGGAAGGATTAAGTAGATGTTTTAAATGCAATCAATTTGTTATTACTATAATACACATTAAAAAGAAATTTTTTAATGACGATAAATACATACAATTTGAATCTTTTCGATGAAAAAGTTGACTACATGACCTTTTATCAAATTATTACTATAATGAATTGTTACTATTATCATATTCACGTTGGGTAGAATAAATTAAAACATAACTTACAAATTATTTTTCAGACAACTGGTTTCAACACATTTCGAATATCAGATGTATGTAATGAATATATTGTTTCTATATAAAACTGCTGAAGAGGATCATAATTACAAAATTATCATTAACTAACCTTAAAGAAATGAATTTGTAGTGAAATATCTCTCTCTCTTTCTGTGTTATATCTCAAATTCCCTTTATCAAAGCCAAGGAATGTATGGCACTAGACGTGCCCTTGCTATATTTTAAAATGAAAAATGGTGAGAAGCTTAAGACAAAGACAGCAGAGTGAACGACCTCACTATAATTTTAGCAAATACCAAAGATTATAATTATTTGCTGTAAGTTCATAATAATACATTTTCTCGATAAAGATGAAATAGTGCTGGTAACTGTATTAATTAATTTTCAAGATAGATAAGGATAATTTGATGAAGCACATAATTAGGCTGGATGAAAAGAATTAAATTAAACTAGAAAACTCTTCACGTATTGAAAAATTTGGTGGCCCTGAAAAGGGCCGTTTTATTTTATATAGGAAAGAATTTATAATTTAGGAGCTGCTTTTCTCGGTCTTTTTGGGTAAAAGAACAGCCTGGATGTTAGGCAAGACACCTCCTTGAGCGATGGTGACTCCAGAGAGAAGTTTGTTTAACTCTTCGTCGTTACGGATGGCCAACTGAAGATGACGGGGAATAATTCTAGTCTTCTTGTTGTCACGAGCAGCATTTCCAGCTAACTCCAGAACTTCAGCCGCCAAGTATTCCATGACAGCGGCAAGGTAAACTGGAGCACCAGCACCAACACGTTCGGCATAATTTCCTTTACGCAACATACGATGGATACGACCAACTGGAAACTGGAGACCAGCACGGCTTGAGCGGGTCTTTGACTTTCCCTTTACTTTACCGCCTTTACCACGACCAGACATAATGAAAAGGTTAGAGAATTAAAAACTGAAGACTTAACTTGAACGTTTAAGTTCTGACTATGCGGTTCGCACTCCGAACCTTGAGTTTTATAACACTTGTGTTAGGAGCATGCGGCAGATGTTCTGGCAGCTGAATGCTGGAGGGGGTAAAGCGTACCTTGGGTTAGCCAGCTGTGTTGAAGAGGGTCGGTATTATTATTATGTTTCAGTAACGAGCCGGCTTACTTGGTATTCATCCCCACTCTTTGTGACTATCCTTCACCGATGCTCAACTTCCTATTTTTCTCTTTTAAAAGCGAAAGCAAAGTAAGGCTCACCATCAGTCGTCTACTGTTCTGTTGTACGTACTTACCTACTCAATTCAGTATCCATCATGCCGCCCAAGACTAGTGGTAAAGCTGTGAAGAAATCTGGCAAAGCCCAGAAGAACATCACCAAGTCTGACAAGAAGAACCGCAAGAAGAAGAGGAAGGAAAGTTACGCTATCTACATTTACAAGGTACTGAAACAGGTCCACCCTGACACCGGTGTATCCTCCAAGGCCATGAGCATCATGAATAGTTTCGTCAACGATATCTTCGAACGTATCGCTGCTGAAGCTTCCAGACTCGCTCACTACAACAAGCGTTCTACCATCACCTCCCGGGAAATTCAAACTGCTGTACGTCTCTTGTTACCCGGTGAATTAGCCAAGCACGCCGTCAGTGAGGGAACCAAAGCCGTAACTAAGTACACTAGCTCTAAGTAAACATCTTCTCTTTGACTAAAACCAAACCAAACGGCCCTTTTCAGGGCCACCAAATTTTTCAATACGTAAAATATTTTCAAGTTCGATTGCATTATATTTCTCGTACTCACGAAAGCCTAAAAAATATATTTTTAGTCATTTCATGATTTTAAACATAAATATAGATATCTATATAGATATACGGAGTCGGACAAGAACAATTGTATGAGTTGTATCTCCACGGGTACAGTCTTGCGTAAAAATTGTGGAATACTTAGCTACAAACATCATATACTTTTACGGCGAGTGTAATTTCTCATTTTTTGACAATATTGTACCATGACAACTACCTTAAGAAAAAAACTTAGAAAAACGGTTGACCCTGAAGGCCATCTCTGCAACTTCCTGGTAATTCCATACCTAGACGCTTAAAATACAATTTATGTGTTATTTTGAGCTTAAAAAGATAGCTCTTATATACTTTGGAGCTCAAAAATTTGATACAAGGTTCATAGAACACTATTTTTTGAATTTTCAAACTGCAATAACTTATGAATAATCAACCGATTTTCACGTGGCTGGCAACATTCGACGCAGTTTTTTAAGTCTCATAAATAATCTTTGAGTTTAAATTGATTAAACAAGGAATTTCGGAATAATTTCGAAAAAAACACTTTTTTCGGTTTTCTTTCGTTCACGTTTTTATATTCCGTCCGAATCGGTCCAAATTGTATTCAAAATCTAAGTTTCAATTTTCTTAGCGGGAAGTTAAAAAAGCTCATCAATCATCTGAACTTTTCTTCTCCTTCTTAACCTTGGCCTTCTTGAGTTTCTTGCCCTTAACTTGTTCTGCCAATAGAGGGCTCCTCCCTTTCAACCCTTAAGGGTTTCCTCAATTGAGGAAACTCGAATCTTTCTCATTAATTCATTCGTCTGAGGTTATTATAGGTTAATTAGATTGTTTTACCAGTAATTGTCTATCAATAGAATCGCGTATTGTTTGGAACTAAAATTCATGAAACTTTGATAAATCAATATACACAAATACTTTTATTGACGCACGGCAATAAATGTATGAAATTATGATAAAATGTTGGAACTAATTTTCAAATTAATTACTCGTTAGTGTAATTTGGTGCGTTTATTAATAAACTTAATGACGTAAAATGTCAAAGTTTAGATTAGATTATTGATACCCATACTCGAAAGTAAAATATGCTTTTAATTACTGACGCATTTTTACAGATACGGAGTAAACCAAAATCTGAAAATAGACAATCAGCTCACATGGAAGGAATATTTATGATAATATCTAAGCAAATATAACAAAAAATTATATTTGCCAAACACCTAATTTATATAAATAATTTTTTATATTTGTAAATACATTTTTTTCCATAAGATAAAACTGATGTCGCCTTATTAAATTAATTTTTTTCTTTTCAGTTTATTCTTATATTCTATAGCTAAATGAAAGCTTTTTTTTTTTTAGTTTGTTTTATCATATATTTATTTATCTTAATTTTATGTTTTGAATTTATATAAAATTTTACTTTATAGACCGTTTTATTAAATATGATCAATCATAGTCAAAAATAAATGAGCATAATTTATCTTAAAGACATAGATACTTAGCTTGCAACCAAAATTTGTTCGGTTGAATTATTCAAAATATGGTTAGATCACTCTTCCGGATTCACCATTTGCAATCTTCATTAACAGATTTACCTTAATTTGAAAAGCATATACATAAAAATTTTTTGGGATGTATTTTCACAAATTCGATATCATATTGTCATGTTCAAGATATCTAGCAAAACCCCGTAAAAATTTGCAATGTGTGTGATAGATTTAATAATCCTTAAGTTGATCATTATCATTACAGCGAATACAAGTAACATACATATGATTAAAATTTTGTCAAACAAATAATCCTTCGGGTAATTTAGTAAAATCGAAAAGATAACATCAATTGACGTATTTCGAATACGTCAATACTTTATGGTATCTATTCATATAAAAGTAGACTTCAAAATGCGTTTTTACATCTTTGGACTTCTTTTTTATCAGAGCATCAAATTAAAAAACTGTCATATTTTAAATTTCTCAACCAAAAATTTGAAATAATTTTCGGGTAAAAAATGGTTAAATTAAAGACAGTTTTATTATTTTTAGTGTTTATTGAAGTAGTAGTGGATTCTATTGTCGAAATCGCAGCTTACTCAACACCAAATCATTTCTTTTCCATCGAAAGATGCGGTACATGGCGCGTTCCGGTAAGTCTGATCATAAATTTCATCTTGCATATAACGTACATAAAATATTTTTTTGCTTGACTTATGAAACACAAACGCACGGAGGCTATTCTCTACTATCGTCTAAAAAATTGAATTACAAATAAAGTTAATTTTCTCACAATTTATTTTTAAGGGATAAACATTTAAATTTACCGAACTTTTTTGTTTCTTATTAAAGTGTAATCCAAATCTTCCGCAACCCTGTTGTGACTCCAATTACAAATGCATTAATATTGATCAAGATAAAGTCAATGTGTACAACTATATTTGCATAAAAGAAGGTAATTATAATAGAACCCGAAAGTCAATTAAATATTAATTGAAGTTGTTATTAACATTAAAATTTTACCCTCAGCCAAACTCGGAGACAACTGTAAAAACTGGTTTGACTGTGAAGCGATAATCGACGCAAAATGTTCAGTAGATGGTACATGTGCTTGTAGAAAACTCTCTCGAGAGTGGAATAGCACGATTTGTTCATATCCTACTATCAGAGAGCGATTGATCCCTGAGCTTGCTAATAATTACCATTATGATCAATTTAGAAGAGAGTATATCATAAAGACCGAATATAATTCCCAATCTGGTTTCAACAGGGTATCAGGTAAAATAATTATTCATCGTAAATCCCAGTTACAAATAAGGACCATCCTTAAAAAAGTCTGGCTCAAGATTCTAAATCAAGTATCTGCATTGGGTTTTCAAAACTCTATTTCAAAACTTTTTTGGCAGTTTCTGGCTCGAAAATTATGCAAAAATTGCTGCAGATACTTACACGAGATTTCCGAGTCAGACTTAAGTGAGAATATATCCAAGTATTTTACTCAGATTTACCAATAATATATACTTCCTTATGAACAGAAATAATGTATGGAGAACCGTGCAAAAATGATGATCAATGTACCGAGTTTGGCGATCGAGGCCTTGTTTGTAAAATTTCTCTTGAGGTAACGTTTGATACGTGATTTGCTTTAAAATTATATCAATTGGTATAAATACATCCAGAAGATTGGTAACATAGTTCGTTCTAAATAATATAATTTTTAGGGTGAGGTACACACAGAATGCAAATGTCCAGAAGGGATGCAATTCAACGTAGAGAGTAGATCTTGTCTAGAAATTCCGAAGCCCGTAGAGAAAACTTGCAGTACTCACCAATTTAAGCGTGATGGACAATGCGTAGGTGGCGTTTATGCCACGTGTAATACGACCAATGACTGCTCTGCTGAGAACACATATTGTGACATGAAATCGAGCATATGTCGGTGTCATCGAGGCTTTTTACCTTATTCTATAGAAAAGTGTCAACTAGGTAAGCTTGCAGTAGTTTTTATAAATCAATCTATGAGTAAAGCTAATGGACAAACTTTCTAATAGGTATCGGAAAAGACTGCCACCAATCTAAGGAATGCAGAGTGAGAAATTCAGTATGCGATGGTTCCAAGTGTGCCTGTTCGAAAAATCATTATCTGTCTGCTGACGAAACGTCCTGCATTCCTCTTCCCGAAAAGGTGATGGGCTCTTGTCAGACGGAAAAGGGTTGTCAATTGGTACCAAACACGTATTGTTCCGTTGAAGGCGTTTGCAAATGTATGCCAGGTTTTTCTCTAATTGGTGACAAATGTGTTTCGACCATCGGTGGATTATGCACTACACATTCAGACTGCCCTGATTTGAATTCTGAGTGTATCGGTCATGAGTGTCGATGCAAGCAGCACTACTATCCATTACCTACTAACAAAACAGTTTGCCTACCTGAAGCTCTCTGTAAGTTTAGTCTTCATTTTCTTACCAACGTTTCATTAATGAAACACTAATTGATTGATTTTTTTGATTAGCTGCAGGAGGTCGCTGCGAATCTGATGAAGGCTGCGTGATGAACCACACTATTTGCGAGAACAATGAGTGTGTCTGCAAATCAGGCTACCGCAATTACAATGGCGAATGTCATGACCCGCAACAATACTGCGTTAAATCTATAAGGGACTGCTATCCCCGGATTGCAGACTCAGTTTGTAGGAATCATAAATGCATTTGTAACACGCACCACTACTTGAGGTCCGATGGCAAGGCATGCTTGAGAAACGCAAAAAGTAAGTTAAACTTGAAAAAATTCACTTATTGCATTTTAATTGGTTAAAATATTATAGATTTGAGAGACAGATGTGATAATGACAACGGCTGTCAAGAATTACCGTACTCGATTTGTCGGGAAAAAAAATGTGTTTGCGATCACAAACACGTTCAAAAGGATAAACGGTGTAAGGCAATTCTAAAGGGAGGATGTAAAAGTAATAGCGATTGTGGTGTCGATCACAGCATTTGTGACCGTAATCAGAGTGTTTGCGAATGTGAAAAAAACTACTATGCAAGGCCTGACAATAGACAATGCATCAAGTTTGCTGAAAGTAAGAATATCTTATTCATTGTCATGGCTGATGTTGACCACAAAAAACTGTGTACAAAAATTAATTCTATATTTTTTTCAGACCTGAACGAAAACTGTAAAAGTGATACTGACTGTAGTGTCATCGACAATGCACAGTGTTCGAAGAATCACAAATGCGAGTGTAAACCAGGCTTCTTTAACTTAGGCAATCAGTGTCAGCGACTTATTGGTACTGACTGTAGTGACGATTCCAATTGTATGATCGGTAACTCAACATGCAACCCACAGGTTAGGACCTGTCAATGTCATGGCGGTTATTATTCATCCAAAAATGGAACAGAGTGTAGACCGTACGCTAAAGGTAACTTTTGCCTTCATTGCGTTGGTAACAAGATTTTAAACAGATAATATTACAGGTCCTAAAGATTGGTGTGAAGATAACAGAGGCTGCATTAAAGTTCAGTATTCCGAATGTTCATCAAGTGAATGTGTGTGCAACAAAAACTACGTCCTAGTGGGCGGAAAATGTAAAGCTATGGTTGGAGAAACTTGTGTTGATGAATTTGATTGTGGAGTCCGTAACTCCACGTGTAAGTCCCATATTTGTGCATGCAAGGCTGGTTATTACTCATCGATAGACAAAATTCAATGTTACCCTCTTGCTAAAGGTATGTAGGTCAAATTACCAAGTGAGATTGAAATGAAAAAGTACCTCACAATATGATTACAGAACCGAAAGATTTCTGTGAAGACAACCGAGGATGCCGTAATGTCATGCACTCAAGTTGTTCAGATAACAATACGTGTAAATGTAACGACAACTACCAATTAAAAGGAAAGAAATGTTTAGGATTAGTAAATGCAGAATGTTCGAAAGCCGATGAGTGTCTGATGAGTAATTCGACTTGTACATCAAGAACATGTCAATGTCAAAAAGGCTACTATTTAGCAAACAAGATGACTTGCTACAAATACGCAGAAGGTGTCTCATCTCTTTATATTTTTATTTTTAATTGTTAGTAATTTGAGTTAGTAAATAATTGTAGTTTGTTCCAGAATTACATGATCGCTGCGAAGACAAACATGGCTGCTGTTCTATTGATAACGCCGAATGCTCGTCCAATAAATGTGTTTGTAAGTCTGAATTCTTCGAGGAAAATAAACAGTGCAAGCGATTCATAGGAACAGAATGTCTATTAAACTCCGACTGTGCGATTGCCAATGCGACTTGTAAAGGATGTTCTTGTGAATGCGCCAACGGTTTCTACCACTCTCAGGACAGGAAACTGTGCTTAGTGTTGGCCGCAAGTAAGCTTAAGAGTAATAAGGTTTGATAACATAAAATAAAATAATGTTATAATTGTTCTAGATCTACATAATAGTTGTGAAGACGATAGAGGGTGTCGGAAACTAAAATACACTGAATGTTCAAGCAATAAGACGTGCAACTGCAAGTCAAACTCCATTGAAGTTGATGGAAAATGTAAAAGAATCTTCGGAGAAGAGTGTGACAGTGAGTTAGATTGTGCAGTAAAAGGGTCGATATGTGAATCGAAGACGTGCAAATGTAAGATAGGTGATTATCTATCAAGAGACAGAAGTCAATGCTACACAATGGCAACAGGTATGTAGAAAATTGAGATACTAATAATAAAAATTTTTAAACGTTGACATATGATATATGAAAGGAATATTATTACAGAGCTAAAACAATTTTGTGAAGACAATCGAGGGTGCCGCAATATCAAGTACTCACGATGTTCGAGCAAAAACGCGTGTGAATGCGATAACGACTATCAGCAAAGAGGGCATCTATGCTTAGGAAAAATTAATGCTAGCTGTCTGAATTCTACAGAATGCGTAGCAATGAATGCTATTTGTTCGG
>JZSA01002431.1:0-44193 GCA_000956155.1 Cotesia vestalis
CCTGCTGAAAGACCAATTGTTATAAGACCTCAAGACAATTTGATGCCCGAAGGCGATATTCAGACTTACAGATCTCGAGATGATTATGTAGACTTTGTTCATCGTGAGCGTGTTGAGATTACTAAATATGAAGATAATCTGCGGATGGAAGGAAAGTTTACTGACACGAGAACTCGAGATGATTTTAAAGTCGTTCGTGGTGAACGTGCTGATATCATAAGACATGAAGACAATTTACGACCCGAGGGACCATTCGAAGGGCGTCCCAAAGATGATTACACTCCGAAAAGAGCTGAAAGACCGGAAATTAAGCGTCCAGAAGATAATCTCAGGCCGGAAGGTGAGTTCGAGCGACCAGAACACAAACCAGTGGGTCCTGGAGAAAGAAGAAGTCCTATCAAGCATGCTGATAATTTAAAACCCGAAGGAGACTTCGTCAGGAGGCCTAAGGAAGAAGCGCCTAAGAAAGGTGAACGAGCAGATATTAAAAGACCTAAAGATAATCTTAAACCAGAAGGTGAATTTGAACGTCCTGATAAGAAACCTATTGGTCCTGGAGAAAGACGTTCTCCAATAAAACATGCTGATAATTTAAAGCCTGAAGGTGAATTTGAAAGACCAGAACATGAACAGTTTAGACCAGCTGAGAGACCGATTGTCAAGAAACCTCAGGATAACCTGAAGCCAGAAGGTGATTTCGAAAGACCGACGAAGAAACCTGTAGGACCTGGTGAACGTAGAACGCCAATAAAACATGCTGACAACTTGAAGCCTGAGGGTGAGTTTGAAAGGCCAGAGCACGAAGAATTCAGACCAGCTGAAAGACCAGTTGTTAAGAAGCCTCAAGATAATTTAAGGCCGGAAGGTGATTTTGAAAGACCAACAAAGAAACCTGTTGGTCCAGGTGAACGTAGATCGCCAATCAAGCATGCTGATAATCTCAGACCGGAGGGAGAGTTTGAAAGACCAGAGCATGAACAGTTTAGACCAGCTGAGAGACCGGTTGTCAAGAGACCTCAGGATAACTTGAAGCCAGAAGGGGACTTTGAGAGACCTGAGAAGAAACCTGTAGGTCCGGGTGAACGTCGATCACCGATTAAGCATGCTGACAATTTAAAACCCGAAGGTGACTTTGAGAGGCCGGAACATGAACAGTTCAGACCTGCTGAAAGACCAATTGTTATAAGACCTCAAGACAATTTAGCACCAGAGGGTCATTTTGAAACATACAGGTCGAGAGATGATTATGTTGATTTCGTGCATCGAGAACGTGTTGAGATTACCAAGTATCAAGATAATCTACGAATGGAAGGTGAGTTCACTGATACGCGAACTCGCGATGACTTCAAAGTAGTGCGTGGAGAACGTGCTGATGTTATAAGGCACGAAGATAATCTGAGGCCTGAGGGCGCATTTGAGGGTCGTCCGAAAGATGATTACACTCCAAAACGGGCTGAGAGGCCAGAGATCAAGCGTCCAGAGGATAATCTCAGACCTGAAGGTGAGTTTGAGCGCCCAGAACACAAACCAGTTGGTCCTGCTGAAAGGAGAACGCCAATAAAGCACGAGGATAATCTTAAGCCTGAAGGTGACTTTGCTAAACGACCTAAGGAAGAAGCTCCTAAAAAGGGTGATCGGGCCGATATCAAGAGGCCTAAAGATAATCTCAAGCCTGAAGGAGACTTTGAACGTCCTCAAAAGAAACCTGTAGGTCCTGGAGAACGACGATCGCCTATAAAACATGCTGATAATTTGAAACCCGAAGGTGAATTTGAGAGGCCGGAGCATGAAGAATTCAGACCAGCTGAAAGACCTGTTGTTAAGAAGCCTCAAGATAACTTGAAGCCAGAAGGTGATTTTGAGAGACCAACTAAGAAACCGGTGGGTCCAGGTGAACGTAGATCCCCAATTAAGCATGCTGATAATCTCAGACCGGAGGGAGAGTTTGAAAGACCTGAGCATGAAGAATTCAGACCAGCTGAAAGACCAATTGCTAAAAAGCCGCAAGATAACTTGAAGCCAGAAGGTGATTTTGAAAGGCCAACCAAGAAACCTGTTGGTCCAGGTGAACGTAGATCGCCAATTAAGCATGCTGACAATTTGAAACCAGAGGGTGAATTTGAACGTCCAGAGCATGAACAGTTTAGACAGGCTGAAAGACCAGTTGTTAAGAAACCGCAAGATAATTTGAAACCAGAAGGTGATTTTGAAAGACCAATTTGTAAGCCTGTTGGTCCTGGAGAAAGACGTTCGCCGATAAAACACGCTGACAATTTGAAACCTGAGGGCGAGTTCGAACGCCCAGAGCATGAACAGTTCAGACCAGCTGAGCGTCCAGTTGTTGTAAAACCTCAAGACAATCTGGCACCAGAGGGCGATTTCCAAGTATACAGATCTCGAGACGACTATGTCGATTACGTACATCGTGAACGAGTTGAAATCACCAAGTACCAAGATAACTTGCGTATGGAAGGTGAGTTTACTGATACAAGAACTCGAGATGATTTCAAAGTCGTCCGTGGTGAACGTGCCGATATTATAAGACATGAGGACAATTTGCGACCCGAGGGATCATTCGAAGGGCGTCCAAAGGATGATTACACGCCAAAAAGAGCCGAAAGACCGGAAATTAAGCGTCCAGAAGATAATCTTAAGCCTGAAGGAGAATTTGAACGGCCAGAACATAAACCGGTGGGTCCTGGTGAAAGAAGAAGTCCTATCAAGCATGCTGATAATTTAAAACCGGAAGGAGACTTTGTCAGAAGGCCTAAGGAAGAAGCACCTAAGAAAGGAGATCGGGCGGATATTAAGAAGCCTAAAGATAATCTCAAGCCTGAGGGAGAATTTGATCGTCCTCAAAAGAAACCTGTTGGTCCTGGAGAAAGACGTTCACCTATAAAACATGCTGACAACTTGAAGCCTGAAGGTGAATTTGAGAGACCGGAGCATGAAGAATTCAGACCAGCTGAGAGACCAGTTGTTAAAAAGCCCCAGGATAATTTGAAACCTGAAGGAGACTTCGAGCGACCTGAGAAGAAACCTGTTGGACCTGGTGAGCGTCGGTCACCGATCAAGCATGCTGATAATTTGAAACCTGAAGGAGATTTTGCTAAAAGACCCAAGGAAGAAGCACCCAGGAAAGGAGATCGTGCCGAAGTTAAGAAGCCGAAAGATAATCTCAGGCCAGAGGGAGACTTTGAGCGTCCTGAAAAGAAACCCGTCGGTCCTGGAGAACGTAGAACACCTATCAAGCATGCTGATAATCTGAAACCTGAAGGTGACTTTGAGAGACCAGAACATGAAGAATTCAGACCTGCTGAAAGACCTGTTGTTAAGAAGCCTCAAGATAACTTGAAGCCAGAAGGTGAATTTGAGAGACCTACTCAGAAACCCATAGGTCCTGGTGAACGTAGGAAACCTATAAGACATTCTGATAATCTGAAGCCTGAAGGTGAATTTGAACGACCGGAGCATGAAGAATTCAGACCAGCTGAAAGACCAATTGTTAAGAAGCCTCAGGACAATTTACGGCCGGAAGGAGAATTCGATAGACCCGTTAAGTCACCAGTAGGTCCTGGCGAAAGACGCAAACCAATTCGCCATGAAGACAATTTGCATCCTGAAGGCGATTTTGAAGGACGTCCGAAAGATGACTTTACTCCAAAACGCGCCGAACGACCGGTCCAGAAGAAACCAAAAGACAACCTTAAACCAGAAGGCACTTTCGACGCTTCACCTAAGGATGATTACAAGCCAACTCGTGGAGAACGTTCTGAAATAGTCGTTCACCAGGACAACCTGAAGATGGAAGGTGAGATAGATATTTACAGATCACGCGACGATTACATGAAAACAACAAGAATGGAACGCGTGGATGTCGTGCGCAGAGAAGATAATCTTAAAATTGAGGGTGAGTTCATCGATATTCGTCGTCGTGACGATTACAACGTCACTCGGGGCGAACGCACAGACATCATAAGACATGAAGATAACCTCCACCCGGAGGGTGAGTTCGAGCGACCAGTTTGCAAGCCTGTTGGTCCTGCCGAGCGTCGTAGTCCCATCAAACACCCAGATAATCTCAGACCAGAGGGTGAATTTGAGCGCCCTGAGCATGAAGGTTATCGTCCAGCTGAGAGGCCAGTTGTCAAAAAGCCTAAAGATAATTTGAAGCCTGAAGGAAACTTTGAAAGACCTGAAAAACGTCCTGTGGGTCCTGGGGAACGTCGTTCGCCCATCAAACATTCGGATAATCTTAAACCTGAAGGAGAATTCGAGCGTCCTGAGCATGAAGACTTCAAGCCTGCTGAACGACCAGTTGTTAAGAAGCCTAAAGACAATCTTAAGCCGGAAGGAGATTTTGAGAGACCTGAGAAAAAACCTGTTGGTCCAGGAGAGAGGCGTTCACCTATTAAGCATCCGGACAATTTGAAACCTGAGGGCGATTTTATTCGCCGTCCAAAGTCGGAAGCTCCCAAACGTGGGGAACGCGCTGATGTGAAGAAGCCCAAGGATAATCTCAGGCCTGAAGGTGACTTCCAGCGGCCGAGTCCTGAGCGAGTAGGACCTGGAGAACGTCGTACGCCCATCAGACATCCCGATAATCTCAAGCCTGAGGGCGAATTTGAGAAACGTACTCCAACAAAAGTTCGACCTGCTGAACGTAGAACTCCAATACGGCATGAAGACAATCTCCATCCAGAAGGGGACCACCACTTTACCCCACGTGATGACTTCACGCCTAAGCGAGGTGAACGTGCACTCGTTAAGAAACCCCAGGACAATTTACGTCCTGAAGGTGACATGGAAATCACTCAGAGAACTCGCGACGACTACACGAAAGTTACCAATGGACACCGTGTAGAAATTAAACGTCATGAAGACAATTTGAGGATGGAGGGTGAAATCGATGTTCATCGATCCCGTGATGACTTCAAGAAAGTTACCAAGATCGAGCGTGTAGACATCAGAAAGCGCGAGGACAACCTCAAGATCGAGGGTGAGTTTGTAGATATTAAAAGACGGGACGATTACAGCCATACTGTAGCTGAGCGTGCCCAAGTCAAGAAACATCCTGACAATTTGAGGCCGGAAGGAGATTTCGAGAGGCCCGAAAGACGACCAGTTGGGCCCGGAGAACGCAGGTCCCCGATTAAGCACCTGGACAATCTCAAGCCCGAGGGTGACTTCGAGGGCCGTCCTAAGGATGATTACATGCCCAGACGTGTTGATAGAACTGAGGTGATTAGACGTGAAGATAATTTGAAGATGACCGGCGAATTTCATGGAACAAGTTCACAGAAGTCTAATTACACAGTCGTCAGGGGCGAGCGTGCTGACATTAAAAGACACGAGGATAATCTCAGAGTCAGCAGCGGTACAATGGAGACCCGTACGACCAGCAATGATTCTTACTCGCCTACTAAGAAAGATATGGTCCCAGCCGGTCAACCCATCAACAGACGCAGGCACATGGAGTCTAATATTTCTCTAGGCGATGATGCTTCAACAATGACAACCACCAATCAGAGAAACTACAATACCTACACGAAGAAGACAAACAGAGAAGCTATTAGGGTTGACAAAGTAGTGGAGGTTGAAAATAAAAAAATTATTTCCGATACAAAGCGTCAGCACGAGGAACATCACTACAAAACTCACAATGAGCATCATCAATATTCGTCAAATACTTCCAATATTCGTCGCGTGTCTGAAGAAAGGTCTGTTGATCACTCTCACACGACAGCGAGACATTCTGATGAGCATCGCCAACATTCGTCTGTATCTAATGCTTCAAACAGCCGCCGTGTCTCTGACGACAGATCCATCACCGAGCACTCTCGTAATTCCCACAATCAGATAACTCGCGATGATTCAACGCCTCCGAGACACTCTGACGCTCAGAGATATTCGCCTGACACCCAGAGATACTCATCAGATGTGTCGAGGCAGCAGAGAATGGAGAGAACTCAGCATCAAACTTCCAGCTCTCGGCGCGACTACGTCAATCAGCACGTGGTCAACGAAAGCCGTCAAAAAGAGTCTTCTTCTCAGCGAAGAATTGTTTCCAGCAACGGACAGACCAGCTCAGAGTTCAGGCAGGCTATCAACGGCGCTCATCATCTATCTTCAGATCATCAAACGCATTTACACGCTGCTGGTATGAAATCTTCCCACCACAGGAAAAATGTCATCAGCTCATCGTCGACTGACGTTAATAATTCAGTCTTACATCGCCGCGGTGTTGTTACATCGACTGAAGCGCTCCATGTGAGCTCTTCCACTGCTGCTGATCAGAAGAAAAGCATTTCGAATCTCGCTGAGAGCGGACAGTACATCAGCAACTCTTCCCAGAGCTCTGACCGACGTAGTCTCACTTCCTTGCACAGAAACGCTAAAGACGGCAGCAATCCTTACGCCTCTTCGACCTACGAAAGATCACAACAGTTAGCCAGGAAGGATAATTTGACGGTCGGGGGCAAATTTTACTCTCACAGTGAAGCTAAAAGCTATGGAAACTTCAAGCAAAGCGGACAGAGGGTTGAACGTGTTCACAGGCAGTCCAATGAATCTCACATCAGCCTAGGTGATGGCACCACTACTACTTCTAGCATGTACAAGAAGGAGTTCATTCCCAGGGTTCGTGGGCCTTGTCCTGCTTCTCTTCTTGAAGCTAAACAGGCTCCGTTTAAGCACACCAGAGACACTCCTAAACATAAATTTTACATGCCACTTGTATCCAATTAATTGAAAATTATTTTTGTCTCAATTAATATCAATTAATTATTATTATTATTATTATTATTATTATTACTAATGTTTAAAGTTAAGTCTACGGATCATGAGTGTGATAATTCTTTGAAGTACGTAATTATTATGCAAGTAACTAACAATTACACAGAAAAAAAAAAATTTCTTGAACCAAGAAAATTATAAAGAAGACTGAAGTTATTTTGGAGCAAGAAGAAATTTTCTTGGCATAAAAAATTTAAACTTCGTTCAAAAAATTTCAAGAAATTTTCAGTCTTCTTTAAGATTTTCTTCATTTAAGAAAATTTACCCTTGACTCAAGATTTTTTTTTTTTTGTGTAGTTGAATATTTTTTCAAAGATTATTTTTCAATGCCATAATTACTTTTTTTTTCAATCAAAAGGAATGGGTATAATTATTTTATCATTAAAATATATTTACATACTGTTGTATGGTGATACAATTTTTTTATAGCTTCAAGATTTAAAAAATAAATGTTATATATTTAGTATAGCATTTATTTAGCTTAATGCAAAAAAAAAAAAAATTTATATTTATAATTTAAAATACTATTTACTGTTGCAAGTGCAATATATATCAATTAGTATTTTCGTAATTATAGATTCAATACGAAAATGCATTTATCAATGAGACTTACTAACAATTTTTTTTTTTTTATTATTTTTTATGCATTATTAATTTTGTTGTTTCAAAGCTTTATTTTTTTCAGATTTATTTAGTTATTATTATTTGTCCTAAAACAAATTTATAAATTATATTTTGTTTTGATTTTTACGTATAAAAATACGTAATTAATTTTTTTTTGTTTCAATAAATTACCTTAAATATATTATTTTTATTTTATTATTATTTATTCACTCCTTTTTATTTGAACCCACTGCCTTTTTATACTAGAGTACAATTTAAGACAATTAAATAATTGATATATTAAATATAAATACAAATTATTAAATTTATTAAGTGTAGTTTATTCTTTAAATTTTTTAGAGTGAAATAAATAAAATTTACTGTAATTTATTAGAAAATATATAATAATTATATAATTAATAAATGTTATTTATTGTGGAAAAGATCATGAAGCACTTCGATTATCGAACGCTTAATCATTGGTCAATTTTCTGGAGGTGGATGTTAATTTTTCAAGAGTTTAAAGCTCAAATATGTATACTGGATATACATACGAGAGATTTGTTGGAAAGTAATTGCTAATTTTATTTATTTAAATAAATTATATTTATTTGTAAAATAAAATCGAGCTTACCCAATTTGTATAAAATTAAAATATTTATAAATGTATAGTATAATTATAAAATTAGATATTTATTTATTTACTTACTTACTTCAGTCATAAAAAAATTATGAATGTCAATTTTTCAATCACGCTTCCATTGTTTTGACACTTCTGTCTATTGAAAAAAAAAAAAAAAAAAAAAAAAAACTCTGAAATATGGAAATATATAATTACAATAATATTCATCGATGTAATAATTTGAAGTGTTTATTACATTGACAATTAATTGATGGAAATTTTTAATTCGTTTGCAGTAATTGAAATACAATGAAACATTATATTACTCTAAATTTAGTCATTACTTTAGTAATTGTGTGTCTTAATTTCAATGAATGCTTGACTGAAAATTCAAGGTAATGTTTAATTTAGTTATTATTATTTATAAATATTTATGATACTGAAATTGAGAGACGTTTTATCATTTTTAAAAATTTTTTAACTAATAAATTTTGGCAAAAAAAAATTATTTAAAAAATTTCTTCTAGAGAAGCTTTGAAAAATTATAAATGCAATTTTTTTTTTTATAATTTTTTAAAAATAGGTTTTTATTAAAAAAAAAATTAAAAAATTGTGTCTGCCAATTTCAATACAATAAATATTTAATTAATTATTTTTTTCATAATTTTTGAAACTAATTTACGCTTCTTTTTTACGCTAATGAATATTATACGGATGAAAATTAAGTTAGCTGACATTTAAAAATTATTAGAATTTTTTTTTTACTAAAAAAAATATTAAAAAAAAATTTTAATTGTAAAAAACTTGAAAAACTGTAAGTGCAATTTTTAAAAAATATTTTTTTGTTTTAATTTAATTATTGAAAAAAAATTAAAAACGTCGGAATTAAGATTAATAATTTTTATCAAAAGCTTCAAATAATTCAGTTTAATATTTAGCCATAAAATTTCTATGAAAATTAAGTTAGCCGACATTTAAAAATTTTTAGATTTTTTTTTTTATTGAAAAAATCATTACAAAAAAATAAAAATAAAATTTGCACGTGTAAAAAACTTGAAAAATTGTGAGTGCATTTTTTTAAAAATATTTTTTAATTATAAATTAATGAATAAAAAATAATCAAAAAATTAAAAACGTCGGCTAACTTTAGTTTCATAAAATTTCTTCAAATATTATTTCCTATTACTTTTTAAAACTCCCAATAAATAAAAATCTTACTAAAGAAAATAGCTTCACTCAAAGAAGAAATGTTCAATAATTTTTTTTATTACATTTAAAGATTGAAGAAAAGTATCAATTCACTAAATGAAGAAGAAAGATTATTTAAACATGAAAAACAATCCAGAAAAATTAATGAAGACAAAGAAAATTTAAATGATAAAGAAAAAGTATTGCGCCAAAAACGTGACAAAGAAGATCGTGAATCAATGAAGAGACAAGCTGAGCTTGAAGTAACAAAAACAGAATTAGCAGAACTGCAGCGTAAAGTAGAAAATGAAATTGTCAGTTTAAAAAATCGGTATAAAAAATCACAAATCAATAATCTGGATGATGATTTAAAGTTTGCTGCTAATCCGCGGCTGGTGAAAATTGAAGTTGATACTTATGAGATTGACAATCCTCGGCAGCTTGAACGTCACAGTCAAAATATTAAAAAGCGGGAAGATAACAAGAATAATGATGACAGAATTAATATAAAAATTAGTGAAGGTAATGATAAAAATAAAAGATCTGTAAAACGAAGGATGATTACTTACAATGAGAAGGGTCTGGTAAAAAATTCTGAAGAAAATATTGATAAAAAAATAGAAGCTCTTAAGAAGGTAGTAAGAGAGCAAATTTTTTTCATTAATTTGTTTTTTCATTAATTTTTTTTTTCATTAATTTTTTTTTTTTAATTAATTTTATTTAAATTTACAAACATGTATTTATGTGATATTTAATGATGGACGTACGAATTAATAATATAGATAAAAAATTCATTGAGAGAGATACGGAAGACAAGTCATCATGACAAATCAAAATATAATAAACACTCGTTACATAAAAACAAATATGAAAATAAAGTTGTCAAGAAGAGTGTTGGTAATAAAAATATTAAGTCTAAATTATCTGTTAGCAATTTGAATCGTGGGAAAAGAAGAAATAAACAAGCTTCTAAAAGGAAAGCTCATGTTAAAATTAATAAAGACAACCACAAGCACAAGCACCCGCACAAAGTAATTTTTATTCAATGTTCAGAGGGAACACCTTTGTGACGGTCGAAAAAAAAAGGTCATTTTCGGGAATTTTTTTGACAGGTAAAATAAAGGAATTTAGGGTTCGGGTTTTTTTTAATTTATTAAGGGTATGTTCAAAATTATTACCCTAAATCTTTATTAAAAAATATTTAATTATTACAAAGTTATTAACAATCTCGAAGAGTACTGGAGAAAAATTTTCTCTTCCGTGGTCGGATCGATAACGAGAATGTTAATAACTTTGTAATAATTAAATATTTTTTTATAAAAATTTAGGGTAATAATCTTTAATGTACCCTTAATAAAATAAAAAAATTTTTATCCCCAAATTCCTGTATTTTTCCTGCCAAAAAAATTCCCGAAATTTTTTTTTTTTTCCGACTGTCACAGTAGTCTTCCCACTTAATCTGTTTATATTTGTTATTTATTTATTTATTGTTTTTTTTTAATTTAATTTTTTTTTTAATTTTGATAGAGACACTATAAAAGATGGGATACCGTAGACAGAGAAGGAAGATCAGTAGAAGCTGTTGAGAATAAAAATTCAAATGGAGAAGATCAATCAGATGATGGATTAAACGTCATCAATTCGCAAGATAATGCGCAAATAGCTTCCGAATACAAAGAAGCCTTTGGAGGTTTTCCGAAAGATCCTGCGGATTCACTCACTCGTTATAAACGGATAAAACGATATAAATCATAGTTAGTTATTAATTAGTGACAGATAATAAATTTTAATCTAGTACGATACTTTGTAAGAAGATTTACATTTGCAGCGAGACAACTTTATTATTAAATTCATTAATAAATTAATAAAAAAAAAATTTTTTTTTACAACAAAGACAATAATTAATATTAATATTAATTAAATAAAATATATTACAATAAATTTTTATATTAAAAAAATCGTAAATAATATTTAATGAATTTATAGAGTTGTCTAACTATTATTTTAAGTTAAAAATGGCCATCTTCTTTAATTAAACAATGTAAAAAAAATAATTACAATATCCAAGTACAAAAAAATAAAATAAATAATGATTAAAGGTAATAATAAACAGAGTTATATAAATTTATACATACAGAAATATAAATATATATATAAATCGTTTAGATATTATAACGACAATTTAATAGAGCCTGATTATTTACAAAATTCTCTAAAAAAAACATTTAATATCTAACGTATCTTATTATTATTACAATTATCGTTTAAATAATTCTATGATAAACTCCATTGTGCTGGAGAACAATTAAAAATAATAATAATAATAATAATACAATTAATTAATTAATTATAAAAAAACAATTCAACCAACGAGAAACTTCTCATATCGCTTCGATGTCAATTTATTTTTTTTTTTGTCAGCTCTTACTAGATGCAAATACTTTTTTATTATTTACTCATCATCATCAGATACTCAATTTTTAAATAATTACTAAAAATATTTTATATAATTCTTACAATTTTTATTTGGAGCCATGGTCTTTTTTTTTTTCATGAAGAAACACGAAGACTCATAATAATAATTTAATTATAGACCTTTTTTTTTTTTTAGTAAATTTATTATTTCAATTTTTAATTTAATTGTATACTTTTCTTTTCTTTCTTTTAATTTTTTTTTTTTTTTTTAAATTTGTGCGCTTTTAGAATTGTCGTACAGTATTTGTATATTTTTTTCTTTCTGTGTTCGAACGATTACAATAAATCTAATACAAACCATCATATATTATACAGTACACAGAAGACATTATTTACAACGTTTTCATTTATAAGATTATTATTATTATTATTATTATTATTATTGTTATTATTATTTATCTTCTCTGCCATCACTCACTCAGTATAGAAAAAAGAAATTATAATTAAAAAAGATTTTTATTTTTCATTAGAGAGCTAATTTTATTTAAATGATGAATATGCAATAATTACGTTTTCAAAATTTGAAATTCTGATTTATATTATTTAAATTTTAATTAATCAATTAAATTTTCAATTTAGTCAATGAATTATTTTATTATGCATAAATATAATGGAATAAATTTACAATTAAGATGAAAATTTTTTTTTTTTTTAATTTCATTTTATGAAATTTTTTCATTTATTGTTAATTTTATAGCAACGATAGTAAAATTGGTAAATAATTAAATCGCTACTGACATCAAAAATTTGAATATTTGTGTAAGAAAAATTTTTTAAAAATCCTTAATTACAATAGCTTCTTTTATATTGAAAATTTTATTCGTTGATTAATAAAAGATTATATGAATACACTTGAATGTTATACGCGATTTTATTTTATTTTATTTATTCAGTAATAATAATAATAAACCAATAAGAATTATTTTGAAATATTAATTATTAAAAATTCGAAGTTTAAAAATCTACAAAACACAATTATAATAATAATTATAAATAAATCTAAATTGATTTTAATGTCGTATAATCATTTCTTTTAAAAATGTATTATTACTTGTTTATATTTTTTTTTTTTAATTTATATTTATGTATACCACATCTAATATTAGCTATTTACAATTTATTACACCTTCATTTTGCTTCTATTTTATTTTAATATAATTAAATATCAATTATCATTATCATTATTATATTAATGAATTATTTTTCAGTATACACAACTCGCACACAATTATTAAATTTTCGTCACCTTATTAATTTTTCCATACACTCTCGTTCTCAAACTTTCATTTTAATTTTCTAAACCGCTCATTTTATTGCCCTAATTGTCTTTTATATGACTCTACGATTCTCTACACACAGCTAATTATTTAAATAAAAACAAAAAAAAAATTGCAATAAGTAATAAAAAATATACATATGTAAAAAAAAAAGAAAATGAAAATAATGAGACTAGTGTTTCGTGACTTGTATGCATTTGCACGCACATATTATTTTTATGATTACTTTTAATTCTTATTCAAGTAACAAATGTACTTGTTATGTGTCCACTTGTTTTCTTCTTCAATTAATATAAATAGGTATCTCTCAACATCGCTAAAATCCATTTAAAAAACAGCAGTATTCAAAAATAAATAAAAAAATAATCAATCAAGTAACAATTGATTCAAAAGTGCTCATTAAGTTAATTTTCAAAATTATTCAACAGCTTAAATATTAATGTTATACATTTGTTACAGACGTATACATCAGACAAATCAAAAAAATTATATAATACATCAAATATATCCTTCCGTTGCTCGTTGTCTTAATTATAATTGTTATTGTTATTATTATTGTTGTTGTTGTAAGATACCTCATAATAAATAAAAAAAAAAAAAAAAAAAAAATTACTTTTTAAGTAATTTATAAATTGTATTTTTTTTAAATCTCACCGATCAAAATCTTCATCCATTATTCTTTCATATCATTATTTATATCCAATTTATATTTTGTTAATAAGAGACATATTTAAAAATTACATACTGATTATTATTCTGTTAATATTTATTATTAATCATATAATTTTAAATTTTTTTAAAAAGAATTTAGCTTAGCTTTTTTTGATTAACTAGTTATGTATATAAAGTACAGCGTATTACTTTCAAAAAACAATTGACAATTACGGAGGGTACAGGCGAGAGCATCTACGTGCCTTTAGTTTATTTATTTTTTTTTGTATTAAATTTGTTATCTAGTTTTATTTATAGTTTAACTATTTTTTATTTTTATTTACTATATATAATTTAAATCGCTTAGTTTATTATAATTTTCTATATAATTAATTTACCAATAAGACTTTTCGATAGAATAAACGTATGAGATTTAATATTTTTAACGACATCATATCAATAAGTACATTCTTATATGCAATCAGATCTCAATATCATAAGCTCTCTTTTAAATAATTAATCTGCTGTGAATAAACAATACAATACAAATGTAATACCTATTAAAATTTACAAAACATATATATTTGTTATAATTTGCGCGAATCTCATATAAAATTTATAAATATTTTTTTTAACAAATATCATTAATTGATTACCAATTGACACATAATTTTAGCCTTTTTAATTACATAATTTATGTAAATATACGCTTCAATATTATTATTTTTTTTTTCTTATCAAAACGCGAAAGCGTTTAACGGTTTAAAATGATATGCAGACAACAACAAGAAGTATATCACAGTGTAATGAAGGTGTTTTCGATTCTAATCGTATCCATTCAATTATACATTTTAAAGAGATATTAATCATTTATGTTAATATTCAATAATAATTATAATAATAATAATAACAATAATATTAACGAAAAATAATAGAATAGAAACAGAAAATTTTTTTTAAGTTATTGACTATTAAAACGATGTTGTTGATTTGTCGTTGAATAACCATCTTCTTATCTTTGTCTTTCTAACATCAGTTCCGATAACATATATTATTCTATTATTATTATTATTTATTTTTTATTATTGTTATTATACATTATAACAAGTCCCTAGACGAGTCATTACGTAAATCCTACTCTATTACACGATATAGGGTTTAATCACTGAGATATACATTTAATATATCCGCGTAAAAATGAAAGCATGTATACAAATCATCAAACATCACTCTTTCAATATTATTATTTTTGTTTGTCCTTGTTTTCTGTTTTTTGTGCTTTTCAGAGATCATATATATGTATGATACAATAATATACAAAGTAGTAAAAAATAAAGATAAAAACAGGTTGATAAATTTTTTATATTATTCCTTTTTTTTTTTTTTTTTTTTTTATTTTTTAAATAAATTTTCTTTTTATCACGAATGATACAGTCGACATGGGATCACTTGTTGTAGCTTCCAACAAGCAGCTGTATTTCCACAAAGGAGAGTATAAACTTATAGAGGAATATGTGTAAATAGATTAAATAAATTCGAAAACTGTGTACATAAATTGTGTCGTTAATAATGATAATAATAATAATGATAATAAATATTTGAGGGTGATCTTCCGATGTTAAAATAGCAGCTCGTTGAAGGCGCGACACTTGAGTAACGTCTGAGATTTATTTCACCTTCATCACTTCTTTAAGAATTATTATATTTTTCAGGATCATCTTCCCGATTATTATTTTTACTATTATTGTTATTATTATCATCTTTTAACGTGCATGTCAACATGTCTTAATTATCTAAGACATCAGGATAAAGATATTAATCCTAAAGAACGACGAACACTTAATCCGCAGTCGATTGGGCATTCTCTTTATCTCTGTTTCAACAATTATAATAATTTTTTAAGTTATTTCTTCCACTCTTTCTCTTTCTCTCACCCTTTCATTACAATAAAATCTCATTTTTAAAACGCTATCTTACATCTTTAGAGACAATCTAATCTAAAGTGATCTTCGACAGTTGCGTCAGATATCGCCGCGTCGGGATCAGTGAGCATCTGCAACCCATCTAGGTCAAGCGGACCTAAGCCTTGTCTCAGAGCTTCGTCCGAGGCAAACAGGTCTGGATCAAAGTCGCTTGAAATCGATGAACCGAGATCCTTCGTTAAGTCATCGGTGCCCGAAAAATCTGTAAAATAATGTCATTTAATTTTATTTGTTATAATTTATTACTTATATTTATCAGATTAATTATTGTCAAAATAATTTGCATTAATTTTTTTAAGGTAAAAGAAATTAATATTATTTTAATTATAATTTTTTTGGGCCTGATTTAAATAAAAATAATTTTCAATATTCAGTGGTGATAAAAAAAAAAAAATTAATTCTGTATTCTGACAGTCTAATATTTGAGGAGATTTTTTTAGTAAATAAATAATTTATTGAATTAATAATATATACCGGTCAATATAATTGTAGGTGTATTTGGCGTTTGAGGTGTCAATTGTTGCGTCGTCGTAGGCGTCCTTGGTTGATACGCCATCTGAGGACTCGTGCTGTAGTAGCTTGTGTCGTTGCTACCCAACTCACCACCGACATTAATCATGTCATTCTGTAACATGTACAGTAATATTAATTAATCACAAATTTTTTTATTATTTAATTATTACTATAATTAAAAAATTAATAATTAATTAATAATGGTATAATAATTGAAATAATTATAATAATACAATTTATACAATAAATCTTAACTAACATGAATAAAACTAGATGTGTCATTTGATGAGCCGATGTACGAACCAATGGAGTTTGGATCCAACGACGAATCCGTCTAGGACAAAAAAAAATAATTCACAATTTTCAATAATTATCCTTGCTATTGTGTATATACAAAAATTTTAGCGCTGCTGTTTACTCAGAAGAACAGTTGAAATAAAACTATAGGAACAAATATAAAAAGTATAAACTAAACTTTAGAAAAAAAAAAATAATAATAGTAATAAACATAAAAAAAGTTGTATGAAAACATCGATCCGCTCAATTTTAATACCTCCGGTACGGAATTTTATTTTCTCTATTATAAACTTGGATCCCATTCCATTTTCTTTCGCCTAAAAAAAAAAAAAAAAAAAAAAAAAAAAAAAAAAAAAAAAAAAAAAAAAAAAAAAAAAAAAAAAAAAAAAAAAAAAAAAAACACAAACAATAAAAGACGAAAAAAATAATAAATGAAATAATTAAAGAGAAAAGAACAAAAAATCCAATCCGGGCTGTCCATTATGTCTGAGCAGTAATATAATTAACTCCACCCTATTGTATGAAATGATTTACTAAAGAAAAATATATGATTATAATTAAAGGCTTATAATGGAATAAGAATAAGAAAAATAATAATAATTAATAGGTTTTGTTTTAGGGGCGAAACCAGAACTACCTGAGTGGTCCAACCGGACTCCACGAGCTGCTGCACCACTTGAGCCCAATCCTAACGGTAGGTAAGCAGGTAACAGATAAATAATGCAACCTTTTAGTAACAGTGTTATCGTCACAGGTTGCAAGTGTTCTTTTATAGTAGGAAATTATAAATGAAAATAGAAAATTAAGCTTCGCAATAATAACAACACTAACAATTAGTACACCTTCCTTCCTCTTTGATGAATTACAAATCTCAGTGACCCAAAGCCTCTTATACAATACACAGTATTTATATGTAATAAACATTGTAACAACTAAAGTACCTTTTGGAAAAAAAAAAAAAAAAAAAAAAATTTAAATAAAAAAATTTTTATAGCACTTGAAAACAATTAAACAATACAATTACACCTTTAAACATCCACTGGAGTGTACTCACCACATCCTGGATTTGCATTTAAACAAAATAAAAAATAATTTACTCTATTGTGCTTTTATATTCTTATCCAACTAAACCATTAACGTCGACAGTTTACTTACCACTCCCTTAGGTTCCAGCACAAATAAAAGATTATGGAAAATTTTAATATTTTGTTTTATTTTATAATATTTTAATTATAACTGGAATAATTGAATCGTTTAGGATTTTAAAAAGAGCGCATTTAGATATTTTTCTGTGACAGATACTCGGTAAAAATTTAATTACAAAAATTTGTATAAAAATTTTAATTTAATAAAAAAGTTAAGATCAATTTATCAATTATTATAATTTCTAATAGTAAAATTAACAAAAATGTTGACTTTACAAAATCTAGCATGGGTATTTATTACAAAATAAACTAGATTAAGAGAATAAGAAAAATTTTGTGTCCAGAATAGTCATATAATAAAATCTGTTTTTTTTTTTTTTAATGAAATTTAGTGTCATTGCAAAGGTGTTGACTCCAATTTGTGCCTTTTCAAGATTTCATATCTTGTGAACTATTGGCATTTTTAAATATATAAGCTCACCCCGAGATTACACTC
Organism: Cotesia vestalis; assembly: GCA_000956155.1. Classification (NCBI taxonomy): domain Eukaryota; kingdom Metazoa; phylum Arthropoda; class Insecta; order Hymenoptera; family Braconidae; genus Cotesia; species Cotesia vestalis. Next base: position 18,045 of record JZSA01002431.1, read on the forward strand.
ATCGAGACCTTTCATTTGAGTACCCACATCAATTTTTCATATATTTATATATATTACATATACGTATATATGAAAAATATATGAAAATGCATGTGGGTACTCAAATGAAAGCTCTTGATGAGTGTAACATCGGGATGAGCTTATATCTTTAAAAACGTCAATAATTAAGAAAGGACCGTGCAATTTAACAAAAGTCATTATTTAATAAAGCAAAATTTAATTATTTATTTATTAATATATTTATTAATATATTATTATTAATTATCAACTAAAAATTGATTTAAAATGTAAATTAAAAAAAATGCGTTGTTCTTCTAATCATCAATTCAATTACAACCAGCAATTAAATAAATAAATTAAATAAGAGAAAACTAACCATGTTGAATTGCTCAAAAGTCTGTTGAAGCGCCGCAGCTTGCACCTGAGTGAGGAAATAACTATTTTGATCTAAACTATCAGAGGTGAGACCCGTCGATCCTGGGTGACCTGTAGGACTTGGTGGCGCTGAAGGATTATTGCTGTAGCTCAAAGGACTGCCCTGTAATGCAATGTAAATTATGTGGTCAATAAATTATTTGAACATTTAACTGATAAATTAGTCATAAAGATTGTGATAGTGATATCTAGTGGATCTTACCTGAAGGGTTATGCCAGGCGACGATTGAGGAGACGGCCGATTTAATGGTTGGTTGGTGCGATACGATCCCAGGGAATTTAGTTGCTGTTGCGATTGATGCGTTTGAGATCCATTCTATTATCATAAATAATATGTTATTCGTATATGTAATATAATACACATAATCATTAATCATGCATGACAAAAGAAAAATATGTTCAAGTTGGGAAACGTGATTAATCAAATTTACACATACTAAATCATCACGTTCTTTGAGCAAAATATATTTTTCTTTATTCAACTTATACTCTTAGAGAGTTAATGTTGTTTTATAATTGAAATATTTTATATGAAACATTAAAAAAAATTAAAGATTTAAAATTTAAAAAAAAAAAAAAATTAAAATTTTATAATAACTAATTACTTTCATAAAATTATTATAAATTTTTTTTTTTAATTTCGGTTTCGTTTGTGAAAATTTTAATGAATTATTCGTACAATGTTTTTAAATACTATTTTTAATAATAATTTAAATAAAAAATAAAAAAATAGTTAAATGTCTGCTAATTTTAATTTCAAATAATTTTTTTAGTAAATTTATCTATTTAATTAATACACAAATCAAAAATAAATTTTTGTGCCTAAAAAATTTTTACCAAAATTATTTTGGAGCGAAAAAAAAATTTTTGGCTCAAGAAGATTTAAATTAATTAAAGAAATTTTTATTCTTTCTTAATATTTTCTTGAGTCAAGAAAATTTACACTCTAACTAAGAATTTTTTTTTTTAGTGTAATTATGACTATCAAAGAACTCTTATTTTTTCTACACACAATTTTTCGCTAAAAAAAATATCATAATAATGAAAAATAAGATTAAAACTACAAAAAAATTAAAGCTTTGAATTTTAACAATTTTATAAAAATTCCGAATGACCTTTAAAGATTTTTCTTACCTAGCAAATCTTTTTTTAAAGGACTCTTAAAACAGGACAAAATAATATATTTTCACAGAAAACTCAGTCGGTTTTTTTGCGCGACTTTATTCTATATTGACTTGATGATATATTACAGTTCAACAAAACTTTCATGGTTTTAGCATAATTTTTTATGCAAGAAATTTGTAGCAAAATTCCTAAACTGAGCTTTTGTCATCGTAAGATTGTTTAAAGAATAAAAAAGATTAATTTCTGCTCAATGAAGTTACTCTCAAAAGTTTATTAACAAGCATCGATGACTAATAGGATTATAAATTTTGTTTCATAAAAGATACTAAGAGTATAAAAACTATAAAAATAGTGTGGATTTTGGTCAAACACGTTACTTAGGCGCAGTAGCGGACGTAGCGGTAGAGAGTATCGTAAGTCGAGACAGGGTTGTGATCTACACTACGTCGGTTTTTGGGGTAGCAAATTCCCCAGAGGCGGTAGGCTAAATATATCCACCCACCTACCAACCCTCAAGGGGAAATGTCAAGACAACATGGCCGACGCCCGTCATTCGGCTATATACCACTGCGTAATATACTACACAAGAGAAGTAGCAAGTAATATATAGGTGCATACATATCTATATATATGTATTTTTTTTTTCTTGAGTAGCAACCGATTTTGAGCTTGCAAGGTATAACATTTTTAGAAAATAGATTTGAGAACAATAATATTTTCATTGATATTGAGAAAAAAAATTTTTTTTTTTAAAAGTCAGCAATGTTTGTCAAAAAAAGTTAATTTGTTGAAAATTTTATCCAATAAAATTTTTTCTCACAGTAACTTTTTTTTTTATTCGAAAAAAAAAATTTTAATAGAAAACTTCCTTATTTTAATCCAAAATTGTTTTTTCCCAAATTTAGAAAATTTTTTTAGACAAAAAAAATTACTGTGAAAAAAATTTTTATTAAATGATTATAATTTTTTATCAAAAAATTGCTTATTTTTTTTTCTAATTTGAATAAAAAATTTTTTAATATTTGAATAAAATTTATTTCAATGTTTTCATGATAAAACTTCACAGTAATTAATTTAACAATCACAGTTTTCTTGAACAATTAAATCATTGAAACTGTTTAATGATTTTTTATCGATGAAAATGTTTCTTTTATTGATCTAATTTTCTGAGCGAGATTAAAAAAAAAAAAAAAAAAAAAAAAACAAATGTCAATTTTTGGAGCTACTCTAATTTATAAATAAATAATAACATAAAACCAAAGATTTTCTTTATCGACTTTCTAGCAAAACTATGATTGTTTGATATCAACTCTGGCCTCTGAGCGTTATACTCTGCCACTTTATTCATTTTCTCATACCTGCCTCGGCCGAAAAAGTCATCAATATACCATGGTAACTTCTGCTTCTAGCTATCATGTGAGTTTATCCACACACAATGGTATATGTGAGCTTACTTTCTATATGTATATGTATAGACATAAAAGTATAGACATATCCTGTGTGGGTGTAGTAAAACCACGAGATGTTGGCGGGAAACTGATGCGAACAAGTCCCTTCTTACACTACCACTATTTCAGTATTGAGTACTTTTTCTTTTTCATTCTATTTCCAAACTCACCCTCGCTCCAAAAACACGCACGCGACAAAACTTTTTCTGTATATATATACGAGGCGGAGTCACGCCTAATCCCGCATGTCAAAATGAAGGTCTCAAGAGACTATGCCAAGAAACTGTGTATATTTAGATGTAGATGTAAGTTTGTTGGTAGTTGGCAAAATGTTGATCAAATATTCATCAATATAGGTATAAAATATATACCATGCCAAATCAACAAATTTTTTTTAAATTTATTCAATATAGTTGTTAATATTAACAGCTTGGATATTGAATTCAAAAAACTTTTTTATAAATAGCAAGTTTTACAATTTTTATCAAGAATTTTTGATTAAAAAAATCAAAAATTAATAAATAAATCTAAATCATTTAATCTAAAAATATTTTTAGTAAGCCGACATTCGCTTGAACCACCACATTGTTGATTATAACTCGATAAAATGATATAAAAAACTTGTGAGAACTCCTAGAAGTTCTAGCTAAAGCCTACTTGGCTTCGGCACGTGCCTGAAACAAGTTAAAAAAAAATTTCAATTGGTATTAAATTATAATCCGTTTGTAGTAAATAAAATTCAATCGAATAAACTTAATCTTCAATTGACAAGTTATTATGTTAGGTAAGTTTATTCTTCGATTAAGCCTAGTTGGAAAAATGAGCTTGTTTATTTTAAAGAATTTTAAATTTATAATTGCTTAATTTTTACAACAGTTAATTTTTATTCATTTTTCCGGTAAATAGCATAAATTCTTGTCATAAAAATTATTTGTATGTTAACATAGAAAATTTTATTGTACTACATTACAAAAAGGGAATTTTTCACGTAAATAGAGGAAAAGTTTTGTTGTTAGGATAGTAAAAACGTTTGTACACAGAAAAAAAATTGAATCAAGTAAATAATTTTTAAGAACTTGATCTTTTTTGAATAGAAAAATTTTTAACTCAAAAAATTTTCGGTAATTATTTACAAATGGGGTCAACTCATGCTGGGCCATGTTAAATTTTTTTTTTTTTGATTATTCTTTTTTTTATGTACTTTAAAAAAAAGAAAAAAATCAAAAACATAAAAAAAATAAAATAAAATAGAAATTTTATCCAAAAACATGAAAGCCAATTATTATATACTAAAGAAATATAATTTTAAAGCAAAAAAAGGGATATTTTAATTCTGAAAAGTCAGCAAATTTAATTTAAAAAACTCGACATTATTATTATGCAATGTGTTACCAATCTTTTGATCTAAGAGAAAATTTTCCGGCAAAAAATTTTTTATTTCTTCTTTGAAACCAATCAAGTGCTTTATTAATTCTTCACTAACCCTTGTCACAAAAAAATTTAACTTTTTGGAAGATTATTCAACAAGAAGTTAAAAATTAATTGAAATTCAAAAAAACATTGTTGTAACATTTCGGAAGAAGGAAAAATAATTAATATAAAAATTTTCGCCTTTCATTTAGGAGTTTTACTTCATGATTTAATTCATCAGCTCGAGAGTGAAAATTTCTTGAATCAAATAACTAATTTTTTTCAGTGTACTCTTCAAAAGGGTGGGAATGTAAGAATGAATTAAAAAATGTCTTTCGACAAGTGAAAAAATAAATAAAAAAAAAAAAAAAAAAAAAAAAAAAATGTAAAGACAAAGTAGAAGCAAGTGATAATCGAGGAGTAACGATGGTAATCTCTTTCATGCAATCAACTTACGACCTTCCCCTCGAACAACAACGGCCTCGAGGATGCCATCGAAATGCGGAAGGCTCTCTCTTGCTTACTCTCTCTCTAGTGTAATGTGGTATGGGGTGATAACGTGACAAGAAATACTCGTACGCTCGAGTCGTATAGTACGTCCTGTGTAAGATATGTGAATGTCTTGTGTGTGTTGAGGCACGCGATGCACTCACGAGACTTGTGTAGTATATTTATATACATATATGTACGTTTTTAGCACACGCAATGTCCATTCGGCGTGGTCTATCACTGCACTCAAGCTACTCATGCAATTAACCTACTATACTATTTTCATGCTAAATAGTATAAGTAACGTTCTTCCGAAAAAAGCTTTGTATTTTCATGCTCGCTTTTTAACTTTTCTACAGTAACAGCATTTTTTTGAGTAATTTTATTTTATGTTTATTATTCAAGTGTAATTAACGGACGTGGAGGTCAAATATCTTCCAACAGAGGGTGGCTTAATGAAAAATATTTTTTTTTCTTCTATGTTGGGGTCAGCAACCTCGGTAAAAAAAAGAGTAAAAAATTTTGTGTGATTCGGTTGAGAAGATTCGTCATAAGAGTTTAAATTTTGTGTTTAATATTTTCAACATTTAAATTAATTGTTATGCTACACAAACATAATTAACAAGTCCTTTTAATTTTTGTAACTTTAGTGTCAAAAATTTTTTTTTATTAATTAAAATTAATCACTCAGAAGAAAATAAGCCGAAGGATTAATTTTCACTTTAAATGAAGAATTAAATCGAAAAATTTTTGATTTATCTATAATTAAATCTTTTTAAAAAATTTCAATGAATTTTTTTGTAAATAATTTTTTTTTTTTATTTTACAATTGAATAATTTTGAAAGGCTAATTTTTTTTTGTAATACCAGAATATTGAAATATTAAACACAATTTATATTCCTTCAAGTAGTATAATAAATACTTTTGATAATTTTTCTACAATAAATTTATGGACACAATATTTTTTACTATAAAGGATTCTATAAATAAAAAAAGGGGCTACCACTAGCAGCGAGCTTGAACACTACGTTTTATTTATTTTTTTATAATAAACAAGGATCAAGGATATTTACTTGGGCGCCTGGTGGACTGTGATCCTGTGAAAAGGATAGCCTTCCAGCTTGCACCAAGCTGGTTGGCGACAGGGTTGTAGGACTGCCCGTTTGAGGACTCTGGAATATTAAAGCATTTGCTTTGTTTTCTTGTTTTCACTTTTATCTTCATTTTACTATAATATAATCAATCAATCAATAATAATGATAATCATAAAAAATTATTTATTGGAATAAAATATACTTAAACAGACTTATTTGTTTTTCCCGTGACTTTAAAGCTCGAAAGAAGAAAGAGAAGAAGATTATTCAAATAAAATTATAAAACAAATAATTTAGTTTCTTATACAATAATAAATTCAGGATTCTATAAGCTTTGTGCAAACAGGAAAATTTTATATTGATAAATCTTTGAATCCTTTTTACAAACAAACAAAAGATATATGAATTGCCTGGGGAATATTTTCAATGCATTTATTCGCTTCTTTCTTTCTTTCTTTCTTCTAAACTAATTTTTTGTTTTATCAAACTTTTCTTTTCCTTGTCCAGTTTAATCTCCTGTAAAAGCGTTTTTAAACTTTTGTGCACTCACAATGTGTAATTAAAAAAGACAGTAATTAATTATTATTTTGAATAAATAAAGACAGAAATCGAAAAAAAAAAATTCCCATTGAACCATACCTTTATAAAGTTTACAGTAGTTGATCATAAGCAGGTTTTATGCTTGACTATTTTTATAGTAAGTATTTATTAATATTAATAGAGCAAAGAAAAGTTTTAATGAATAAAAAAAGAGGCAAGTGTATATAAATTTAGCTGGTGTAATAATTGTAATTTTGTTAACTATTAGATTAATTTTTTTATAAATAAATAAATTTATTTATTTATTCAGTTAACGATCTGTACTTACATTACTATATTGTGTACTACTCGAGTGATCTTCTTGGTCCAACGGCGTGTGAAGAGGCGACGGGAAGTGAACATTACTCAGATCTGGTAGAGATCCCGTATTGTTACCTATAGGCGTTTGAGGTCCTGGTGGTTGCGAACTTGGATATATACTGGAAAAAATAGTAGGTCATTGTTACTAAATAAATTTAATATGACTTTTGATATTTATGTAATAAAATAAAGAGTTAAATAGTTTTTAACAGTACTTGTTAATTAATCAGTGGTGGTATTAATTTAAACTTAAAATTGATCCGAATAATTCATTTTTAAATCTTGATAATGGATTGTGCATAAATAATAATATGCCAATCTTACGTCAAGCATTATTTAAAGATTCATCTAATTTAAGTTAAAATTATTAACGAAAATCTTCAATTTTATTTTTTTAATTTGGGTCATTTAACAAATAAAATCATTTTTACGGAAAGGTAATTTCCAATTTTTGAAAAAGTATTTTTCTATACAAAATCTTTTAAAATTTGAACGTTTAATATCAAGTCGTTTGAATTACATTTTTACAAGCTTCTGGCAACTTGTAAAAAATTCAATAGCTTAATTGAAAAATTTTTTGCATAAAAAATAGTTTTCATACTTTTTTTGAAATTGTTTTTACTTTTAAAAATTACCGAAAAAATTAAAAATTAAAAAAATCACTCTGAAGAGACTTGACATAAGAAGTCAAAATTTTCAGGTTTTGTAAAAAGATCTTAAACTCTAAATTTTAATAAATTATAAAGTTACAACAAAATATATTAAAAACTTGAAAAAAAATTTTTTCTATCATTTTTATCTGATTTAACACTATTTATGATCTTATACAAATAATTTAAGAAATAATTGATACTTTAAGACATTTATATTATAAATAAATATTATATAATATTTCTTATTCATAAAAAAAAAAAAATATTTTTAAAAATTACTGCAAGAAAGTTATAATTATTTTTTTTAATTGGAACACAAAAGAAATTCATAAAAAAAATTAATATTACTATTTTTCAAGCTAAGTAACTCAAATTATTAAATAAAAGAAAAGTGAGAAAAAAAGTAATCTGCTTAATTGAAAGAATTCAATCTCCGAACTTATGATTCTACGTGTGTAAACGTTAGTCGATCGTAATTAATTATGAATTCATAATATAATGTCTCGCGCATTGTCTTTACAATAATTAATAAAGTATAAATATATATTCCGATTAATACGAAGTAAACTTCTTGGTGATAAATATAGAATAATAAGAGATATTATCATAAATAAATATCGCACTTGGAATTCGATAAGTTTAGACACCAGACAGCTGTATTAATAATATAACAATGAAACAATTTAAGTATGTATGATATTCACGTCTTGATAACACACTCTAAACGCACCTTTATATTATATGCCGGTCGCCGGTAGATTACTATTGCATCCAAGAAACTTTGCGCTTTAGGAGTGTATTATTCGGAAATCGTTGACCGAATACGGTTATCGGACTCGCCACGGAAATAACAATTGTCTACATGCATAATCCGTATGCATACAATTGTTGTAACGTTTGTGACTATTTGATTATACACGCGAGAGTTTATTGTTGGACGAAAGCCCGGTGGTACTTTTCAATTGTACATACATAGATATATATATTACATGGATGCATTGTGCAAGTATATTATAGATTTATATATTTTATCTATAGATAGTGTAGAGTCGAAATCTAAAAACCAACTAAATATTCAATAATATCAATAGTACGCTGTAAATATTTTACATTTTCTTTTACTGTGGATGCTTAGTATCGTTGAATTTTAGAAAAATATGCAAAATTTTATCGACAAAATAGAAGAAAGATATTTTAATTTTGAATTAATATATTTATAAATTTTTCTGTTTTATAAATATCCAAAATATAGATAATGAAAAAAAATTTTTAAATTAGGAACATTACAAGTAATTAAACCGTAGAAATTTTTTTATTTGAATAATGTGATTGTAAAAAATAAAGCATACAAAAATTAATCTATACTAATATTATAAAAAGGAAAAATTTGATTGTTTGTTTGTTTGTATTAAATAGGCTCCGAAACTATTGAACCGATTTAAAAAATTCTTTCACGGTTCAAAAGCTACACTATCCCCGGATGACATAGGCTGTATTTAATTATAATTAATTTTCAAATTTTTTTTAAATACCCGTGCAAAGTCGGAGCGGACTATTAGTCAAGTATAAAATTTTAAACTTTATAGTTTAAGTAAATTTTTACTTCTAAATTGATTAATGAAATACAAAAAAATTTTTTAACTTTAAAAGAATATTTTTTGTCTTAAATAAAATTAATTTTTCTATCAGTGAAGAAAATAAAATTATATTGACCGGTTTTCGGAAAAAAATGTTTTTGATCTACAAACATCTACGTAGATTTAATAAAGATCAAAAATATTTTTTCCTGGGTAATGTGTACCGTTTTAAAAATTAAAAAGTGATTTTTTTGAAATGAAAAAAAAAAAATTTTCACCGAATAATAATATCGAGTTGATGAACTTACTGAATGCCTGGTACTCTTGGCATCTCACAGGAAGATCTCGGTCTCTCAATAAAGTTATGATGACCATCTCTATTGTCATTTGTCGTATTACTCATTCCATGTTGATCTGCAGTAATAAATGAAACGATAAATTAATAATGCAACAAGACATCAAAATAATTTGATATAATAAATATAAATAAAACATAAAACACCGACATGTATCGCTACCTCGTCGATGAGGAATCGTGGAGGCCGATTGGCAAGCTTCATTGGCACTCTGGTGGAGCGCTGAATCTGAATTAGTTCTTCGCCAGGTGTCAGGTGGTGGTGATAAGTATGTACCGCTGTACGGCGACGTGTCATACCTCTTTTCCATAGGTCGTGACCTCATGGGGCCAACTCCTACGCTTCTTCCACGCTCGGTCCCACGGTACATCATCGGATTGTGTTGCATCTCCTCCAAGTTATTTAAAGCAGTCTGTAAAATGAATTAAATTTATGTTAATTTTTGACCTTTTTAAATTTATTCTTCAAGCAATAGCAATATAATATGTATAATTAAAAAAGGAAAAATATAGAGCAAGTTCGGAACATTTCAGAGGCAATAGTTGATTATGTCAGTGGAATTCAATCGTCTCATGACTGTCTTAGAAATTTATTGAAGGTCGTATTGTGAGTTAACGTGCCATCGAAGTCATACTCATATTAAATTGGCTGCTACGGCATACTGCAGTTTAATCGGGGGTTCGGGTGTGGTATGGCGGAATTTGATGCTGGCATTCAATCTTACTTGTCAGAAATACTTTTCTCGAGTTAATACTTTAATTAAAAGATAAATAATATTCGAGTACACGAGTCTTGAATTACTGATTTTAGCTCGCAAGCTTTTTATTTTTATTATTATTTTAGTTTTCCATTCTTAGTCCTTTTTCACCTACTTCACAATTACTTTTATTGTTTATCTATTTCTGTACCTACATCGACATCGAAATCTTAAATCTTTTTTATAAATATCTCTTGATCTTATTAGGGGTCACCGATTATTTTAACTGCTGATGATGATTATTTAACGAGAATACTGCTGAAATAAAAGGGCTTAACCGGATAAGTCGACTTTTGTTTGATCTATAATTTTAGCCTCAGGGTATCGTTAGTATCGACCGCTATTGTACATTGATTTAAGTTTATTATATTAATACATTGTTAAGATTTTTTTGATATTTTTAAGATTGGCTATTGGATTTTTTTCTGGTTCATTAGTCAGAAAGAAAAAGAAGACAACTTTATAAAATTAATCGGGAAGAAAATTTTATAGTACTTTGAATAATTTTATAGAAACTTCATTAAAGCGATTATAAAATACTTTACTTGTTAATAAAATTATTTAATTGAGGATTTATATAATGGAAAATTCAGTGAAATCTTTAATATTTTATGTGTTTAATTTCCTATTAAAATTATATTTCAACAGTATAAGTTAATTACGGAGTAAAATTTTTGAATTGCAAATTCTTTTTCTTGTTTTAAAAAGTTAGTTTATATATATATTTTTTTTCTGGTATATTACATAAGTAACAGCCTTAGAACAACTTCTTCAGTATGTATAAAAATAATTTTTTGATTTTGTCATTATCAAATGAGTTTTACAATAATACATTATTTAAACATATGAAATTTTCATTATTGAATTTTTAATTTTTTATACTTAATGTATCATTACAATATATGACTAGAAAATCAGGGTCCATTTTTTCAATTGGTTTCAAAAATTTTGATACTAAACTAATTTTACTTTAGTCATCAATTTTATATTTTAATAAAAAAATAAAAAAAAAATATATTTCTAAAAAACAGATCATACGTAGACTTGATTAATAAAAGCCTTCATTAATGTAAAAATACAAAAATTAAAATGAAAAATTGTAAATCAAAAGGCAATTTTTAAAATTCAATAAATTAAAAAGAATATAACAATAATCAGAAATATTTTTTGCACTTCCGTTTACAGTTTATGTGTATACGAATAATTAATAACTATTAATGCGTCCTCACGCTCTATACTCTCTCGCATGTTATTTAGTTGTTTAATATTGTATGTATACAACGACGCCACGATTGGACTTTGAGGTTCAAGGAAAACTTGTTTGACATGTCCACAAGCTATACGATCAAATATAAATACCGATGTTCGGTAAGCTCTTCTACATACTTCTATTTAATTCTGTATCTTTTATTTACCATGCCAATATTTATTATGCTGACCGTCTTTTAACATATTATATATCGTTAGCCTTCCGTTTATCAGCCTCTAATTATCATTACATCATAGCTCGGTCAAGTTTCAGTAATTATTCTAAAATTAAAAACTCAATGGTAAAAAAATTCTTTTATCAAACATTAATAGATTACCTCATTATTGGATCATCAGTAAAAAATTTATCATTTTTATATTATAAATTATAAATTATAATTTTTTTTTAAAATGATATATCCAAAAAGAAGAATAAAATTTTAATAATTCTAAAAATAAACCAAGATATTTCCCGTTAGCCATGTGCCTCGGGACATTGGGTAGAATGGAACTGACACGGGTGAATGGCAAGGCACATGCGAAAGTTGTCGAGGTCGGGAGCCGATCGACAATCTTTTCCTCTATACTATCTCTGGAGCTATATTCACATTGCCCCGACGACACACAAAACTACAGCTATACTACTTAACTTACATTGCTGAAACTCCCTTATATGTATTACGATCGTTATACATATACTTTATATGCCCTACCCTCCACTCTGATCCTCGGACGATTGCGTTCCGCCCACGCGACGACACCGTCGCGACGCTCGGGGTCTGTCTCACCGACCCGCTTCTATTTCACGAATTCCCAACGCCAGAGAGCCCATTCAAGACTCATAGTCTCCTCTATCCTCCCACTTGACACAAAATACTTTCTCATATCATGCACTTTATCATTTTTTTTTTTTTTTTTTTTAAATGTCCATCATTTTGTTATTTATTAATAAATAGTAATCTCAGTAGCTGCTGCAATGACTACTTTTATATTATCATGTACGTTAGCGACTTACCAATTTTTGGAGGAGCTTCGTTTACCCGTTCTTTATTTAAAAAAAATTGTAAGAAAATAAATTAAAAATGATCCCTTAAATAATGAAAAAAATAGTAAAATTAAAACTAAAAATTTTATTTCTTCATTATCTTCATTTTTTTGGGTATTCCTGTATTTTAGTAGTGTGTGAAAAAATTTTCAAGCATTAATAGAAAGATAAACTAAAAATAAAATCCGTCAATGTCAAAGTCAATGATGTGACATAAAATATACCTAACTAGTTAAAAACTAGTCATAAAAAATAAAACGCTCCTCTATTTTATATTTATATTTATATTACACATTATATTATATTATACCTTATAGGTGTTAGAAGCGTTAATGTCAAGGATAGACGGTTATAAAAAACGTAGGAAGTATTACTTCATCAAACTCTACACTATATCTATCTACCTAGCCTCCCATTGTAATAATAACAATCATAATGAAATACCGTATTCTTAACTTTATATCAAAAATAATAAATAATTGATAATTAATAATAATATTCTGTTGCAAAAATAAAAAAAAAATATTTTGAATTCACTTTATTTGGGAATCGAACCCCGTACTATCACATTGGATTTCAAAGATTTTTATCTCAGGATCAGACAATTCTCAAATAAATTATTTTCTTTCATTAAAATTTGATTTTTTGTTTATTCAAGTTCCAATCAATCGATATTTTACTATTTTTATTAATTATTAATGGAAAATTGATTATAGTTTTATCATCAAATTTAGAACAAAAAATTTCTTATTCTTTAAATTAAGAAAAATTAAATCTCGTCGAGAATCGAACCCCGTATTCTCACATTTGTAATCAGAGACTTTTACTTGTCACTAAAACATTTTTCGAGTAGGTTGCTTTTTGTTAAAAAAAAAATTTAATTCTATGTTTATTCATGTTTCATTTGATTAACATTTTATTGATTCTATCAATTATTAGTAAAAAATTAATTATATCGCGTTACAGATTCCATAAGGGCGTATAATAAAAATTCTATTATTTTTTCTAAGTCCAAAAAAATTTTTAGTTTGACGAAAAAATTTTTTTTAGCATTTCTGCACGTTTCGGACGTCGATTCCCGAAAAAAAAATTTTTATACGCTCTTATGGCTTTTCACCAGGACCTCTTGCCGGTATACGCCCTTATGGCATCTGAAGCAGGATATCCATAATTATAAACAGTGAAAATTAAAAATTTTTCAACAATTAAACAAAAAATTTATTGTGTTGTGTTCATTAAGGTAGTACTACCGGTTTTAGAATTGACGTTCAGAATTTGGTGAAACTTGGCATATAGGTATATAATACTATCTTAATTAACGACTTAAATTTTTGGAGGTCTATTGATAAATTGATAAACTGGAAATTTTATTACAACAAGCATCTGAACAGACTTTATAACAGTTCTCTTAGAAATAATTTTTTTCGATCATGAATATTTCTCTTGAATCAATTAGTTTCTTTATTTTCAGTAAGCGATTTATAAACTAATAAATATAAAACTTAAAAATAAAGATTTAAAATGTTTGAATTTTGCATTTTCAGGTCAACGATAAATAGTTAAGTAGGAAAAAGCATTAAAAACAAATAAATAAAATAAAATCGATTGAAACATTAATAATGAAGAATCGTGGAGATTATCAGTAACAATGAAACAAAAAATAATGATCGCGTCGTGATTTATAAAATTGTAATGATATTATCAGTCGTAACAATCAACTATCTCAAAGACTAAAATGTTCAATCGATTTCTTCTTGAGCTCAGTCGATCGTATTAAATAATTTTTTTTTTTTTATTATTGTAGAAAGTGAGATGAGACGATAAGTTTCTTAGATTAAAAGTAAGACGCAAAAGATTCACGTGTCGAGTTTAATAATAAAATAAAAAAAATAAAAATAGTTGAGAATTATAAGTAAAGAAGAATATGGATTTTGAGAAGAAAATAAAGATAACAAGGTGGTTGAGAAGAAACAGTGACGTTGACAGGCAAAGTTTGCTTACAGACATCACCACCTGTGGAATAAATAACGACGAGTCAATTTTATCCACCGATTCTGAGGACTGAGGACTAAAATAGATGCCAAGGGAACGCGATGCAGGATTAGCGAGAGAGGTCAACCATTTTCTCTCTTTTAACGTGCTATATATTCGTGTGTGGGCTGTGTATTAGTGGAGCATGCCATTGAACGCGATATTGTCTCCATTGATTTTATTTACATTATATTCATGCATATACATGTGTACATGTTTGATATGTATATCAAAAATTATTCACTGAACTTCTTAAAATGTGATAAAATTTTGCTAAATTTCTAAAACAAATTTTTGTTTCATTAAAAATAATAAGAATCCTTTTTTTGAATTTCTTTCTCCGATAGAAAGGCAATAAATTTTATAATTAATATTTTTTCTATTTAATAAATTAAATACATTTTTCTCTTTATTGGTCATTTTATTATTGTAAATTATAAATGTTTTTAATTAGAAAAAAAAATCTTGCGAGGTAACATTTAGAAATTTACAAATGTAGATTTATTTGTTCAGATTCTGGACTTTGCAGAGAAATAAAAACATCAATTAATTTTTAATATTAAAGCTTTCAAATTATTCATAAATTGTAGTATCAAAGATTGTGAAGAAAACATTGTAGAACATTTATAATATTGATAAAAAAATTAACTGAATTCAAGAGAAAAAAATCTCGAACCGAAGAATTATCATAAAAAATTTATTTATCTTGATTCAAGGAGAAAATTTTTTTTTTATTAGTTCTGGAGTTTTTCTTGAATGGAGTTAATTTTTTTTATAGCGTAGGCGTTAACATCCTACTGGAAAATATTTCCAATAAATTCAAACGATAGACAAGAATTGCGATTAAAAATATCATCAATGAATTTTCAATATATAAACTTTAAAATAATTTATAAATTATCGTAAAAAAGTCAACTCAATTCAAAGAAGAAAAATATTTAAATTAAGAAATAGGAAAAAATTCACCTTTGTTTTAAATCAAGCAGAAAATTTCTTGGACCACAAGATTTTTTTTTTTATTAAAATAAATTTTTACTTTTGATAGTTTTTATCTGATAAGAGATTTAATAAAAATATTTTACCTGCGGATAGAGTACAAATATTTGCATTTAAAAATAATTTTTTACAAATTCAAACTTTTTCAATAAAATAAACGAAAACATTTCCTTATTTAATATTTACGTGAAATAATAAATATTTTTAATTAAAAACAGAAAATCTGCAAATAAATGTAACCAGATTTATTTGTTTAAATTCTGGAATTTAAAAATAACTATTTTTGAACTCGAACAAAAAAAAGGTAAATAAATATGGATAAATTTATACGAGCTTAAATATTGCAACTTATTTATAGTAGATTAAAATATTGGGTAGCAAACAATATACATAAAGCGGAAGTTTACAAATTGAGGATCTGTGATATCCGTTTGGGTTGGAGGTTGCGAATTGCGATGATGATGAGTACGGCAGGATGCAGCGACACGTAGCACGCGCCCGGAACAAGCGAATGAGTACCTACAGTCGCGATCAATACTTCCCTCCTCGCTGTGCTGTTTCCACCCTCTCGCTCTTCTTTCAGAATTCTAGTGTATGTAGCCAAGGCACACAACCTTACCATACATCATACACACTGGTGTGTTGTATGACATGTACATATACTTATACTGTGTGCTATTCACCGACATATCATAGAATAGAGCGCAGTTGCCGGTGTTCTGTGTTGTATGTTGTGTGTTGTGTGTGTTGCCCGATAACTACACATGCCTCGGTGCACATGCTTTGATTTTTTATTAGACACACATACACGTCAACTTCTAAGCACGCTACACACACATCGAAAAAAATTTTTTTATTCTCTTCCTATCTTGTATTTTGTTCCTATCCGCTTCTGTTATATTATCTACACCCTCGGGTTTTTTTCTTCAGTCTTTTCCTGCCCATGGATCTCATTCAGGTGAAAGAAAACTCGGTCATGGTCATCTCAGTGTCACTCTAATGCTTCGATTCAATACTTTTTATTTTGAATTCATTTTACCTATATTTTTTTATTATTATTAAGTTTATCAACCATGCTAGTGATAAAAATTTTTTTTTTCAATTATTTTTTCGTAGATCACTAAATAAATAACAATTCTGTCTAATGCAAAATGCTAAATAAAAATAACTACAGATAACTAAGACCGATCAATACTTTTCATGAATATTTTATTTAAAGCATTTACTCAAAGTTTATTTAATCGTTTTATCTATTAAAAAACTTTTTACTTGTGAAATTACATAAGAATAATTATTTTTATGATTCATGAATTTTTTTAATTAGAATTAAACCGGAAATAAAAAATAAATTCATTATTAATTTATTTTTCAATACTTTTTGATTTTTTTAATTTATAATTATAGCAATGAACCTAATTTCATAATTTTTTACAAAAACAAGAAACATTTTATTATTTGCAGACAAAAAATTTCGAAATAAAAAAATTTTAAAGGACTGAAAAAATTTTTTTGACCCAAGATAAAGAAAATACAAATTTAACTTTAGTATAAATTCAAATTTTAAATAAAAGTTCTATTGACGATTAAATAAAGCGCTTCTTATTTAGTTAATTTTCAAGTTTTATTTAGGTTTAAGGTAATAAAATTATTTTTCAAACATGGTAACTGTTAAAATAAAATTATTTGATGGGACGTTCTTATCTGACCTTAAAATTGACGGTAAGTATTTTATCTTACCCAGGCGCATTATATTAAAAACACACTTTCTATTATAATAAAATATTATATGTACATAAAACATACATTTAATCTCATAATATTAAAAACTAGCTGCTCGTAAATATATTTATTTAGAATTTAAATTTCAATTCCCATAAAAAAAATTTTTTCCATGAAAAATACGGGACTTTGAAATAAAACATACAGAATTTGTAATCAGTTGATAATCTACTTTTTTTAATAAAATTTTAAAAGATTTTATAATAGATTATCAAGAAATCGTCAAATTCGACGAATTAAAAAATTTTTTTAATAATATAAATACGATCAAATTTGATAAATCGTTTTAGTCAAAATTCAAGATAAAATTAATTTTTTTCAACACACTTGACAACTTCCATTAAAGTAATCTATCAAATATAGACTACTATATAAAGTGAAAAAAATCCCGCTTATCCTCTCAGGTTTATATCTGGTTATCTAATAGTGACATTGGAGTGCAAAATAAAGTTTAATACATTTGTCAGCTAATTTGAAAAATTAATCCAATCGCTCTAGTAAAATCAAGTATCAAGTCACGTTGAGAGTTTTTTTTTATTTTTTATCTGTTATAAATTTAATACTTGAGCAAATAGGTTAACCAATTATTGAATAAAAATATAAATAGTGTGGGCTATTATTTTTATTCGATTTTTCATCATAAAAAAAATATCCCAAATTGCACTGTAGTTTTTACCTTAGTAATAAAATATTAGTACAAAATAAAACAAGAAATTGTATTATGCGTGATAGAGATAATTAAAATGAGAATTATCTTGTTTTAATGAGAATTATGGAGTAATTCTTTATCCTTTGAAATGAATAAATTATTAAAAAGGTTATAAGTTATAATTCTAGTTAAAATCAATGTATTGATTAGAGAAAGTTATTTTTAAGATTTGCAGATGCTTTTTGTTACAGATCTGCCTGAATTATTTCTGCAACCTCGGGCCAGATAGAACGATAAAAATCCTACAGCTTTTTTTTCGGCTGAGATTCGGTAAAAAAAAACTTTTACGAAAATCTGTTAGTTTTATTCAAAAAATTTATCCGCTATAATTAAAAAAAAACCAAGACTAATTGATTTTTTTAGATTATGATTTTCCAAGAAAAAATTATTTTTTTATTCAATATAATAGAAAAAGATTGACGTGAACGCCTAAAAAAGCAATTAAGACTAAAAATAAACTTCTAGATAAAAATACAAAGTATTACAATTAAAATAGACCATTTTTTAATTAAATCAAAATTTTAAGTCATGATATAGTTTTTAATCATTTTATGTTTGCTATACTCCGTTAATATATTTCTTGTTAATTTTTAAAAAATGAATTACTTTCTTTAAAAGACAGTTTAAGTATTAAATAACAAAAGCCCTAATCAATTTAAATTATAATTGAGTTTATTTTTTAAATTTATAATTATCGGAAATTTATATTAAAAATATTGAAAAAAAAATTTTCATAAAACATCAAATTGAAATAAATTTTAGTAAGTTTTTATCCGAAAAATTTCAAATTGCAAAAATTAAAATTATTATCTTTAGACAAATTCAATATTCTCAACTTAATTACATAATGTGCGCAGATAAAAAATTTATACTTATGATAATCAACGGTCGGTCAGACTACTTAAAAATTGATCGAAAATTTTGCAGCAGTTAAAAAAAAAATTAAATACACATTTAGACATTAGTAATAATTACCTAGATAAAAAACTGCTAATAAATTAAACTTATTTTTATAAAATTAAAAAACTTTCTAAATAGAAAAACTGAACGCCTATTTTTGGGTCTAAAATTACCATTCAAAGGTCTATACTATAATTTATCATTTATTTAAGCTGTAAAACTTGAATACAATGACCTCATTTTAAAGAATTTGGAAAATTAACAACTACAACAACAAAACTTGAGTTTTAATAATTTATTTCTACCCAATAATTTATTACAGTAATTCTGCTTCACCTACTCCTTAGTTCAGCTTTACGTCCATACCAGAAAGAGCAAGTAGCTGTCAAGGTGAAGTAAGCTTTAGAAAGGGCAGTCTCATGTTACCGTTAACGAGGGAATTACGTCGAACGTTAGTTGATTTTCAATTTAACTTGTATTGAACTTTTATTCTATCCAAGAGCACCTTACTGATTTCTTGTAAGAAGTTTTGTGGGATGCCCACACCAAAAAGAAAAAAAATTCTACCCGCGTCAAGTATTTGACAGCTCAGGAAAAATTCCGATTGCCCTATTCACGTCTAATTGCCTAAGATAAAAATAAAAACATCTTTAACTTACATAATAAAATTAGTTGGTGTACTTGTTACCGAAATAACGGTTTATCTGCTAATTGTTCTGTAATCGCATTAATTAGACACTAAAGTAATTTCATTATATTCTTTTTGAATTATCATTAGTTTTCTTATTAGAACATATTAATTTTCGATCATTTTATTTGACAAACTGTCATTAACAACTTGATATCTTGTCTAAGAACCAATTATAATGACGTGAATGACGTCTTTAAAGACATTGAATATTTTTAAAGCTTATATTGACATCGTCCACCATTGGTATCAGTATTTCGGAAATGATTTAAGTTACAATATTTATTTGTGATGATAATTTTAGTGCCTTCTTATTGCTACACTGAGAAAAAATTTTTTTACCGCCAAAAATTTGTTTTTATTTTTTGGGGGAAAAATGAATGAAAAAAAAATTAATTTTTTAAAAAAGAAATATCGTTAAAAAATAACACTTTCTCATCGAGAAATCTACGGCAGAACCCAGACAGATAAACAAATTATCCAGAGAAGAAAAATTGTTAGTTGATGCAATATACTTGTAACAAAAATTGGAGTAGCAAAAAAATTTTTAACCTTAGCCGTAATTTTTGACGGGTGTCGTTTGAGTGAATTTTTAAAATTTATATTAACAAATAAATTAAAGCAAAAAAAATACGAAAAAAAAAAATTGACATTTAGAAATTAAAAATGCAATTTTTTAAAAATAATTTTTTTAGAATTAATTTAATTATTAAATGAAATTAAGAATTTGTCAAATGACAGATAACTTTAATATCATTTTATTTTTTTTGAAAATTAATTGGAAAAAAAAATATTTTTTTTAAATTTCCACGTAAATTTTCTTTAATTTTTAAATTTGGAATTTTTTTTTTATTTTTTCTTAATTTAGTTTTTATAAAATCCAAGAAATTGACAACTGTTTTTTAATTTTAGTATCATTATTTAAACACAATGATAAGAAACGGAAATTATAGATCAGATAAATTTTTGATTTTTCTTATGAAAAACGTTAAAAATAATTTTTTCGTTTTTTTTATAATTTGTACGAATAAAAAAGATTGATATTTTCAGAATTAGAATAACAGTGACAGTAAAAGTTTTAATTTTGGGAATAAAAGATAATTTTATTTTTTTTTTTTTTTTTTTTCTAGTGGAACAAAGGGGAATAGATTTAATTGTAATTTAAGCGTTCTTTTAACAAAGTAATTAAGTCCTTTTATTTTATCGTACCGAGTATACCTATACTTTAACACTTGTTATCATCTTAAATGGACGTCTGAAAAGGAGAGTACTGAGTGAAAGGCCTTCCGTAACTCAATTGTCAACAAAAGTTGTTTCATTCTCTTCTTCTTTCTACTTTATTATATACATCAACTTCACCCTCTATTATTCCCGATATAAATTAAAAAATTTAATTTACAAAACTTGAGTTAATTTCTATAAAATAACAATAATAATAACGAAAATCGTTGTTACGCAACTTCTCCAAAATGAACAATTTTCATAAATCACAATCTATAAAATATGATCTTTATTTTCTCAACAGAGTTGATAAAGTTTGTTCCTAAAAATATTAAAAAATTTCTGTTTCGGTCGAAAAAATTTTTAATTTATCAAGTTGGAAAAATAAATACTTATTTTTTGTTAATTTTCCTTCGATTATGTAAATTATTTTTTTTCTAGGGATATTCTTTTGAATGGAAAGTCAAATCATTTAAGGAAATGTTGATAAGCATAACATTCAGCCAATTGATAAGATTACTACCTTAAAGTTACCAAAAAATACAAAGATAAATAAAAATGAAGTAATATTTTCAATTAGATAATTAATTTCTTTAAAACAATTAAATTTATCCTCATAATTAATTTTTTATCAGATATTTTGTACCGTCAGCAAATTTATAGCTTTGATAAATACAATAAAATCTAATTTTAGTATCAACAATAAAATATTTGATCAAATAAAGTAATAATAGAATTTAGTGAAAAAATGTATAAAAAAAATAATACCTCAAAAGTAAAACAATGAGAAAAAAATAAAAGCGAAAAAAAAAAAAAATTAAACGAATAAATGTAAGTTAATTTGCGTGAGGAACGTTCGCAGGATGCGATGAAGGTCAGGGGTACATACCGATATAAACAAGAGGGGATAAGTTTAATAGTGTATTGTAATATTGAACCAGCACAACAACATTTACACTAATGATTAAACATATATACTCTGTTAAATTAAAGGTTTTATCAGTTGTCACGTTGTATTAAACACAAACGTGAACGATATGGATAGCTAAAATATAATCATGTATAAAAATCAAATGACGTCTATATATTACTTTGCGAATCTAGTCATAAGAAGATCCCAAGTATTAATGACAATCCTCCACGCCCACATCCCGTGACTCGATGCTTTATAATATCCTGCGGTATTGCTAAAATCTTAATATTCTGATTTTGAGTTTTATAGCAAGTGGACGTGTTTCGTAAATCGGTAAAAAAAAAAAAACTTTTTATTTTATTTCCATAAAAGTTTGTCATTCGAATTATTTCGGGCAAACGTATTGAAAGGAAAACCCTCACGTAAAAAAAATAATAAAATCAACAAACATGGTGAGGGTGATACTGAGCTGCGTCTTCCTAGGCTTTCTTATGCAAACTTCGCTCGTTTCTGCGAAGGTAAGGAATTAATTTTAATTTTATTTTAACTTTTAAAAATTTTTGGTCAGTTAATTTAATTTGTAAAATTATTTTTTTTAGTTACCTGACTGGGTACCGCCAGAAATTATTGAAATGGCGGCAGGAGAAAAGGGAAGATGCATGTCCGAGCATGGAACCACTCAAGGTTTTTATTTAATTGATAGATATTTTTAAGATAAAGAAAATTAAATAGCTCGATAATTTGAAATAAATTTTTTTTTTTTCAGGTATGATTGATCAGGTTAACACTGGTTCTATTCCAAATGACCCTGCTTTAACTTGCTACATGTTTTGCCTTTTTGAATCCTTCAGTATAGTGAGTTTCAAAGTTATTGTCAAAATAAAAGTACTTTACATTTAATTATAATAAATAAAATTTTTTAGATTGATGAAGACGGTGTACTGGAGTACGGTATGCTTCTTGAAATGTTTCCAGAAGAAATTAAAAGTAAAGCATCTGATATTCTAGGAGGTTGTGCCGAACAAGGTAAGTCAAAAAAGCAAATTGATATGTCATATTTTTTCATTGCTATTAAGTCATTCGTTTAAAATTTTAACTTTACAGCTGGAGCCGACAACTGCGAGAAAGTCTATAAAATTGCTACGTGTGTCCAGGGCAAAGATCCCGGCGTAAGATATTTTTTTTTATTAAATTTTTAATTAATTAAAAAAGCCGGAGACTAAAAAATGTGTCTTTTTCTTTCAGATGTGGTTTATGATTTAGAAAAATTAAAAAAACGCTGGCAATGAAATGAAAATGGGCGAGTTTATTGATGAACGATTTAAGTACTGAGAGAAAAAATGAAATTACCTTATTTAGGATTTGTTTTATTTTAAATTACTTGGAAGCGAGAAAAAACAAGTTTGAACTTTTGATTTATTATTCAAAGTTTTAAGGACCGTCGGAGTGTGTTAATGTCAGTGTATATATGTGTGTGTGAATGAAAATAAGAAAAGTACGTGACAAATTCAATATACACATACAATAAAATGTTATAATTATCAATGCGCCTTTTCTGGACTTGGGTAACTACCAAATATAATCAATTATCAATAAAGAGTAATATATAAAATAAATGAAAATAATAAAACTGTTATAAAAATTATTTACCGAATAAATATTTTTTTATTACAAGAAAATAATTATTTTTCCTGTTAAAATGTCTAATTTTTGTTAATTAAAATTGTATATATTAATTTTATCACAAAAATCACCATAAATTTTAATTTGTATCTCTTAATAAAATTCCTGCAGGTAAAAAATTTTGCTCATCCAAGAATTGTAATTTATTTCTTCCAGAGTAATTCCAAAATTTTTTTTTTTAGTGCAAGAGTTTGTTACTTTAACTGGAATTACCGCAAGTTAAAAATAAAAATTTATTTATTTAACTAAAAATAATTAAACAAGCTACTGTAGGTGATAATTTATCAACGACTATTTTTTAAAATAAATATTCTTTTATCGAGTAATGATTTTAAATAAAGATAATTAAGTAATTAAGATAATTTACAAAATGAGTATAATAATGTGTTGTGACTAATATAACAAGACATAAATAATAAATAATATACTATTAAAGAGTATAACATTAAAAAAAAAAAAAAAAAAAAAATAATCTAACAATACCAAATATGGTTGAAAGAGGGGCGTTATCAAGCGTAAAGTATGCGTGTGATAAAAAATATTAAGAATAGAAGTACTAGGCACGTAAAGTATGTATTATAGGACACTAATGGTGCTTGAATGAAATTACACGGCGTAGCGTGGTTGAGTTAATTGAGTTTGTATCAAGATTAGATGCTAATCCAATAGATAATAATCGAGATGAATTTATCAACATGAAACTGAACATGCCAAGTGTAACTACGTGTTAAAACATTATATTAAAGTGATAGCCAGACTAAACAAATATTAACAATTTTCTACACATTTATCGCTGTGAGAATTGTGAAGTAAACTTTGAGAGCTAGCAATGCTCAAAAGTTTTAATCGACTTCATTTTTTTACTTCACAAACTCCAAATATAAAAAATGACGGTAGCAGTAACATCAACAACAACAACAATAACAACAACAACAACATTGGACTCTAGGCTTAATTTTTGATAGCGTTTAGGCACAAAAAATTCTACCTTGAGGTCGATAGAGTGAATAGCGACGGAGTTTGGAGAAGGATCTTTAGTAGTATCTCGATTTTCAATGTTGTTGTTAACGTTGGGCAATGAACCACCAGCTCTGTATTGACTCCCAATGTTTATGTGGAGGTGCTTACTGCCGCTTGATTGAGGAGGACTTGCACCAGCACTCTTCACAGACAATGGTGTCTCTGGTACACCACTTCCAGTAGGACTTGCTCCTACTGAACTGCTTGCTGACGCCACCTATGCAAGTTCATAACAATTGTTTTTCTTTTTTTTTTATTTATTTTCCAATTAAATGCAATACAATTGTTTTTTTTTGTTTTTTTTTTTTTTTTTATAATTTATCGTATTTTCCATTAATGTAATTTCCGATTGACATTTAAATCCTATAAATTAAGAATTAATTTATTTGTGAACTTGATAACAATTTATAAAATTATTAACTTTTTTTTTTAATGAACTTTGCGAGTTTTAAAAAACAAGACTGAGAAATGAACTCTTGTTCTGTTATTTTTTTACCTCTGTTTACTTCCGAGTTTAATGGAAAGTCAGGGAGCGATTGTAGTTTCGAACTCTACTCGGTGCAGTATAACTATCATTATACATACATATATATTACTCGTTCGTTCAAATATCGGAGCAATGTGTGACACCATCACATCATAGGTGCACACGTGCGCGACTCATAATATAACCTTCGTCGTCTCATACATGTGATGATAACGTTTTATTGTTATTGCGAATAGCCACGACGCCATCAAAACAGACGAGAAAAATAAATTAAAAAGTGGGTCTCAACTCTGCTTTCAATTCTTATATTTTTATATGCAGTACCACATATTATTCATCATTCGTAAATCTAAAAGTACCTTTTATTACTGCAAGCTAAAATTGAAATTTATAAAATCAAGTGCTCAAAATTATTTATTTTATAAAGTACTAAATTATTTAAATTTATAAAGTGCATGTGATTTTTAAAAGTTTATATTCAATTACATATTAGATACTTTGGTCTAATAATTAATTTACACCGTTAAATATTTAACAACCAATGTGTAGAAGTAAATTGGTATTTTCGATTTTATCTCTAAAGTAGAAAATTTATCATATTAAGAAATTTGATATTTAAAAGTTCACAGAGATCGATTACTCGCATCATCTTTCATTCTCTATCTTTATAATCTTCTTTACTATTTCTCTCACTTGCTCTCTTGTTCTCAATTGAGAACACACAGAGTTACCATTTTCTCTTTGTCAGTAAAACGAGGAACGAAACGACCTCGGAAATTCAAATATAGCTGTTGAATATGGTGATGAAGCCCGCCCAATCGAACCGTCAAATTCTAATCGTTTAAGAATTTTTTTTAAATATATAAAATAAAATGTACATACTCATTTTATAATATTATATCTAATTGTCATTACTATTATTTTTATTTATAATAATAAATTATGGCTGTTATTATTATTATTAAATTCGCTCCTCAAAAACAATAAAATAATCTATGGCAATAAAAATAAATTTAACGCGATCAAAAATAACCTTTGAGTAATTTTCTTGTCAATCAATATTCTAAATATACTTTACACGCTATAAAAAATATAATTCACCAAAGAAAACTATTAACTCATAAAACATAAATTTTATTGTAATTTTAATCAAGTTTTTTTTTTTTTTTTTTTTTTTTTTTTTT